>VSWD01000002.1:50137613-50351345 GCA_033119305.1 Pinctada imbricata
GGACGAAAAGGATGAAAATTATGTCCAAAAATGTACCAAAAGACCTAGCAGAATGGGTGGGATATGATGCTACAGGACCCACGTTTTAAAAATTTCAAGAAATTTTGTAACAGAAAATTTCAAATGCGTTGAAGAGACAGACGATCAACCGAAGTTGATCGAACTTGGCTACATGTGCCCTCGGGGACTCTTGTTCCACCAGCAGTGACATCCATGGCAAATGGGCAAAACCAGATCGGACACTAGAAAAGTAAGGACACTTATCATCAAAAACATGTCTGACGATGGAGTAATTGATTTAACAGGACGTTATGGCCGCACACTACAGCTTGTTGATGTGTCAACGCCAAGCAACCCTCAACAACCTTTGTAGCAGAATGAGAGAGAATATGGTGACAGTAAAAGTTCAGGGAAAGGCATGCAAAGAGGTAATTTTCGTGGTCTTGATTGTGTGATGTCATCTTACAATGAGGAGGTTGTTTTACACCACAATTGTACGTTTTTCGAGACCTCTGGGTAATTGGAGAAGTGAGAGGGTTGTGCGCACGTAATCCAGGATAACCACACCATTTGCTACTTGCGTGACAGATGGCCGTCCAAAGTCGGCACCGGTTACCCATTGGTCTCGTCGGTTTATGTGTAGTCTTTTGTGTTTGATGTTTACATGTCGTGTGTCTCTTTTCCGTCTCGTGCTGTACTCGTCTTTTGTGTTTTTGCATTGGTGTTTTGGTGTTTTACTGTGATGCTGGAACGGGGTCTTGTTGGAGATCTCCTCCCTTCTTTTTACAAAGAAACAATTCAAAATAAAAAAAATCAGATATTTAACAAAAAGAAAGGAAATAATTTTGAAAGCGTATACACATTTTTTGTTTTGTAATTATAAGAGGAACCAAAAACAGATGGATCTGCCCCACCCTCCTCCTCCACAACAACTGCTCCACCAACCTCCTCCTCCACAACAACTGCTCCACCACCCTCCTCAACAAGTGTGACAGATATGATTCAGGAATTTAGAGCAGTAATTATAGCCCTATGTGGTAAGGATGTAAACGTCTTCAAATTGAATAGCATCATTTAAAAACAGATAAATTGGCAACGTGGACCAGACATGCACGTTTCGGGTACATAACCCTCATCAGTGATCCTAAATCTAAACAATGCTATATGCCAAAAAAGTATGAAAGTTACTATGTCGAAAAAGTGTACCAAAAGACGTAGCAGGATGGGTGGGATATGATGCTACAGGACCCACTTTTTAGAAATTTCATGAAATTTTGATAACAGAAATTTAGAATGCGTTGAAGAAACGATCAACCGAAATTGATCGAACTTGGCTACATGTGCCCTCGGGGACTCCTGGTCCACCAGCAGTGACACTCACCAAGTGGTATAAATGTAAACGTCTTCAAATTGAATAGCATCATTTAAAAACAGATAAATTGGCAACGTGGACCAGACATGCACGTTTCGGGTACATAACCCTCATCAGTGATCCTAAATCTAAACAATGCTATATGCCAAAAAAGTATGAAAGTTACTATGTCGAAAAAGTGTACCAAAAGACGTAGCAGGATGGGTGGGATATGATGCTACAGGACCCACTTTTTAGAAATTTCATGAAATTTTGATAACAGAAATTTAGAATGCGTTGAAGAAACGATCAACCGAAATTGATCGAACTTGGCTACATGTGCCCTCGGGGACTCCTGGTCCACCAGCAGTGACACTCACCAAGTGGTATAAATGTAAACGTCTTCAAATTGAATAGCATCATTTAAAAAACAGATAAATTGGCAACGTGGACCAGACATGCACGTTTCGGGTACATAACCCTCATCAGTGATCCTAAATCTAAACAATGCTATATGCCAAAAAAGTATGAAAGTTACTATGTCGAAAAAGTGTACCAAAAGACGTAGCAGGATGGGTGGGATATGATGCTACAGGACCCACTTTTTAGAAATTTCATGAAATTTTGATAACAGAAATTTAGAATGCGTTGAAGAAACGATCAACCGAAATTGATCGAACTTGGCTACATGTGCCCTCGGGGACTCCTGGTCCACCAGCAGTGACACTCACCAAGTGGTATAAATGTAAACGTCTTCAAATTGAATAGCATCATTTAAAAACAGATAAATTGGCAACGTGGACCAGACATGCACGTTTCGGGTACATAACCCTCATCAGTGATCCTAAATCTAAACAATGCTATATGCCAAAAAAGTATGAAAGTTACTATGTCAAAAAAGTGTACCAAAAGACGTAGCAGGATGGGTGGGATATGATGCTACAGGACCCACTTTTAGAAATTTCATGAAATTTTGATAACAGAAATTTAGAATGCGTTGAAGAAACGATCAACCGAAATTGATCGAACTTGGCTACATGTGCCCTCGGGGACTCCTGGTCCACCAGCAGTGACACTCACCAAGTGGTATAAATGTAAACGTCTTCAAATTGAATAGCATCATTTAAAAACAGATAAATTGGCAACGTGGACCAGACATGCACGTTTCGGGTACATAACCCTCATCAGTGATCCTAAATCTAAACAATGCTATATGCCAAAAAAGTATTAAAGTTACTATGTCGAAAAAGTGTACCAAAAGACGTAGCAGGATGGGTGGGATATGATGCTACAGGACCCACTTTTTAGAAATTTCATGAAATTTTGATAACAGAAATTTAGAATGCGTTGAAGAAACGATCAACCGAAATTGATCGAACTTGGCTACATGTGCCCTCGGGGACTCCTGGTCCACCAGCAGTGACACTCACCAAGTGGTATAAATGTAAACGTCTTCAAATTGAATAGCATCATTTAAAAAACAGATAAATTGGCAACGTGGACCAGACATGCACGTTTCGGGTACATAACCCTCATCAGTGATCCTAAATCTAAACAATGCTATATGCCAAAAAAGTATGAAAGTTACTATGTCGAAAAAGTGTACCAAAAGACGTAGCAGGATGGGTGGGATATGATGCTACAGGACCCACTTTTTAGAAATTTCATGAAATTTTGATAACAGAAATTTAGAATGCGTTGAAGAAACGATCAACCGAAATTGATCGAACTTGGCTACATGTGCCCTCGGGGACTCCTGGTCCACCAGCAGTGACACTCACCAAGTGGTATAAATGTAAACGTCTTCAAATTGAATAGCATCATTTAAAAACAGATAAATTGGCAACGTGGACCAGACATGCACGTTTCGGGTACATAACCCTCATCAGTGATCCTAAATCTAAACAATGCTATATGCCAAAAAAGTATGAAAGTTACTATGTCAAAAAAAGTGTACCAAAAGACGTAGCAGGATGGGTGGGATATGATGCTACAGGACCCACTTTTTAGAAATTTCATGAAATTTTGATAACAGAAATTTAGAATGCGTTGAAGAAACGATCAACCGAAATTGATCGAACTTGGCTACATGTGCCCTCGGGGACTCCTGGTCCACCAGCAGTGACACTCACCAAGTGGTATAAATGTAAACGTCTTCAAATTGAATAGCATCATTTAAAAACAGATAAATTGGCAACGTGGACCAGACATGCACGTTTCGGGTACATAACCCTCATCAGTGATCCTAAATCTAAACAATGCTATATGCCAAAAAAGTATGAAAGTTACTATGTCGAAAAAGTGTACCAAAAGACGTAGCAGGATGGGTGGGATATGATGCTACAGGACCCACTTTTTAGAAATTTCATGAAATTTTGATAACAGAAATTTAGAATGCGTTGAAGAAACGATCAACCGAAATTGATCGAACTTGGCTACATGTGCCCTCGGGGACTCCTGGTCCACCAGCAGTGACTCCTGGTCCACCAGCAGTGACGAGAGAGTGTTAATTCAATATATACATTTGTATTTACTTCTTATGTCTAGAATTTTCTTGAAATGTGCATGATTCTTAACATCTTGCCTATATAGTACTAATAGATTTTTTCATCTCTATCATAGTTTCCTGCATGCTTCTAGTGATATTCATAATTTACACTTTGGTAAAGTATGTGAAGAGCAGGAGAAAAAAGGCTGCACTCCATGCATCTTCAGAGACAGTGTTTGATATGGGTCAAATTCGACAACACAGAGATTAAGAAATGGTTTTTTTTTTCTCCTTCAAAACAAAGACTGATATTTCCTTGAAGTACATATTTGCTTAACTTATTCTTTAAGTAAATCATTATAAAGTTTCTTTTTCTTTATTTTCAGACTTTATCAAGGCTGTCACTGTATTGATGACCATACTTTTAATACTAGTTAGAATACTAAGATTTCGGGAACCGGTTAGACCTGCACCAATTAGACCGATACAAAATCAACCTGCACCAGTTAGACCGATACAAAATCAACTCGAACCAATTAAACCGACACAAAATCAACCTGCACCAATTAGACAGATACAAAATTAACCTCAACAATCAAGCCAACTTCAAATGAGTTAAAGAAGATCCTGACGATAATCTCAACAGCACTCACAATAGAGCACTATATTGAGATTAGAAGATCAAACCGACAAAGACGTCCTCCTGTCAGACTTTTATTATGAAGAAAACAAAGGAACAATGTATATAGTGTATATAAGTAAAATGTCTTTTTTTTAACCTAAACTGATAAATTCAGTTTTAGAATGTTCTTTCAATACACACATTAGGTGAAAGAAACTTTCTTTTATTAGTGATCCTACATGTTATATTGAAATTATTATGATTATTACTTTGAGGGAGGAAATTGCTTTACTAGTGCTATTTGAAAATGTCTCAATAATGCTCAAATTTATTCTTGATAAGTGATAGTTTTAAGTACAGTTTTTTTGTTCATGTTTTCTTTCATCAGTTTTTAGGAATTAATTTACTTGTAGTAGGTTTGTAATACCTGTATGAGTGTAATGTTATTTTGTATTGTTTACTAAATTGAAATACTCATTTTTTGGTTATTTTCTACTCTTCCTATAAGTGTATTTGTTATCAACATTTATCAAAACCATTGCTCAACAGTATTTGCTTATGTTATTGTGTAAGATAATTTCATGTAATTTTTTTTTCAGAAATACAATAATTGTAATTTCTTATCAATATTGATCAAAATGTTTGCTCAACAGAATTGCGCACATTCTATGATTTTTAATACGTTTTCAAAATCTATCTCGAAATCAGTATTGCTAAAGTTGTGATTCAAAATGTCTACATTAATATTATCAAATGATCTCATTTACATTTTTATTTCAAAATCTACCTCATAATCAGTACTGTTAAAGTTGTGATCCAAATGTCTACATGTAGACTTTATTACCTGCAACTTACATTGTAAAAGATGTATACATAATAAAAAGTTATTGTTATATCATGTTAGTTGTTTTATTACACATGTAGTGTCAGATTTGACACCTATACCTTGGTGTGATCACTAGAAGTTTTGGTGTATGTCAAAAAAAACTATTCATAAAGGAGATATTTGTACAATGTTGTAATTTGTACCCTTTGGGTATAGTACATTTATTTATGTACTGTACAGCTGGTAATATTGTTATATGAATAGAAAGAGGAGATCCAAGACTTGGCTTAAACAAAAGAGAAAGGTCACAAAGAATCTGAAATTAAGTGCTGAGAATTTAGATCTTTCTGAGTTGAAAAATTGTTATGTTCAGCACTTGTATTTGATATTTTTTTTGCTGATGCTGACTTCAAATTTGAATGATATGTATAAAGGCTTAAATTGACACTGACAGGCTTATGTTGATGCTTACAGGCTTCTGATAGAAAATATATTCCTAGATATTATTCAAATAACCCAACTGAATCAAAACTTAGAGGTCTTTTATCTATATATATAATGTATGTGCTTTTTTGAGGAAGATAGATAAGTTGTTTCGGGAGTTATATGTATAGTATTAAGTTTATATATAGATGTCTTTGTGATGTTTTTTTTGTATTTTTCTTTCTATTCTATATATTATGTGTAATATTTACTTTTTGTTTGCCCAAACGTTTGCTGCAATTGTATTATTTATTGCTCTTGTAGCACCTTTGTGTGCCTGAGTTAGTAAATAAACATTGTCTTGTCTTGTCTTGTCTTCTTGTCAGCCTCTCACAGGCTTACACTTACAAGCTGACACAGACAGGCTTACACTGACTCTTACAGGCTTACGCTGACGTCAGCTTGATGATGCTGACGCAAGCCTGTCCTGCAGGCCCTATTAATATACTACTGGACAATTCATATATTCTTTAAGTAACTGTTCTTTGTTAGAAACTTTTTTTATTACTGAATAAAATAAACATGCTTAATATTCTGTAAGGAAATTCTATAACAATATAAAGACTTCGTTATGTATACGCTTCATTATGTATTTTATGTATTGTAATTGTCCTTTGCAGAAACTTTTTTTTTCTTCTTTAACTTATGTTTCTTTTCATTTACATCTTTTCATTTATTATATGTATATATTGTCCAATTTTTGTATGATTATGGGACGTCATTAATATCGATTTTCTCGAAGTCAGCCAAAGTGACACATTCACCATTTACCTGGCCAGGTATGTGACGTCACTAATATTCCTAAGTCAGCCAAAGTGCCACATCCTCCAAATTTACTTGACCAGGTATGTGACGTCACTAATATCGATTTTTCTCAAAGTCAGCTATAGTGCCCCATCCGCAAAATTTACCTGGACAGGTATGTGACGTCACTAATATAGATTTTCTTCAAATCAGCCAAAGTGACAATAGTCAAATTTCTCTGGTCAGGTATATGACGTCACTATTATCGATTTTTTCAAAGTAAGCCATAGATGCCTCACCGCTCAAATATCCTATATCTACTAATATTACCAGTGAGCCAGCTTGTTGGCATCTTACCGTTATCAAAAAAAGAAAATTAAAAAGTTTAACATACACATCCATTAATGTTTCCCTAGAACTTTTTATGTACTCATTTATTATCTGATCATCACCAGAAGTCTTATAATTCTTTAATTTGTTAATTTCATCCTTAATTTCATCCAGGAATTTCTTGTCTGGAAAAATCTTGCTGATAACCTGGTCCGCCACTTTTAAACAATCATCATTGATGTAAATCCAGGAGGCTTCCCTGGAAGGAAAAAAAATTAACATATACTTTAAAAATGCAATAAATGAAATTAAAGCCAAAATAATGATTGAATGTATACATAAAACTCTACATATGAGTTAAAGAAGATCCTGGCAATAATCTCAACAGTACTCACAATAGAGCACAAAATTAAGCATCGACGGACCCCTAGCAAGCTAGAGGTGGGATCAGGTGCCCGGGAGGAGTAAGCATCCCCTGTTGGCTAACCGCACCCGCCGTCGATGTTAATGAAGCATGGAAATGAAAATATATAAAATCCATGCACTGTCTGACGTTATGTCTATATAGAAAGTGCTATGGCGACAATGTCAGGGAAATATATTCAAAACACTGTCGAGCCCCTCGCGGGGAACTTTTTTACGAGCTCCACACGACAAAGGACATAAGTGTGACACAAATGAGCTAAAGAAGATCCTGGCACTCACAATAGAGCACAAAATTAAGCATCGACGGACCCCTAGCAAGCTAGAAGTGGGATCAGGTGCCCGGGAGGAGTAAGCATCCCCTGTTGGCTAACCGCACCCGCCGTCGATGTTAATAATATGAATCACTTTGATTAAAATACTACTCACTCCCCAAATTCTACACATTTAATATATCCATCGAAGGAGACCTCTTCAGCATTTTCGTATAAAATAAAGATACATAAGCATAATTTCATCTTAAAATAATTTTTAAAATATGATTACGTCCCTAACATTTTTTTCCTAAATGGAATGATACAATCACAAAAGATTTTCAAAGAAAAAATAACCCATCCAAATTCACGAAATGACCGATTCTTAGTGAGCTACAAGATTCGGATAGTTAAATTTTACCTCCAAATGTAGTCAGAACGGTGGACTCTAATTCAGTGACGCCACGGAAAGAAGACACCATGACACATTTAGCACAAACGACAGAATTAACTGGAGGAATTGGAATTTCTGTCTTCTTTCCCCATAACTTTAGTGTAACGGACGTCTGAGTCCCATCCGTCCCTTCCAAATACAACTCCCTCTGGACACTCTTGGGGGTTTCGATCACTTCCGACACCTAAAATAACACACAAAATTAAAATCAGAACACACACATATTAGAATAGCATGGAAAATAGAAAAATATGTATGTAAATTACTCAAGAAATGACAAGGAAATTAATAACATATTTACCTTGCGAATCAATCCCCTAACTGATACTTTAACTTTCTTTCACCCACCGTGATTTCCTTGGGGCATTTGATTTCATCAATGACATCCTGATTTACGTCGAACTTACCTCACTGAAATGCCTGAAGAAAATCATACTTAAAAACCATACTTCAAATTACTATATATACTTCGACTCGTTCGACAGCCTGATAATCGCTGGCGACTGAGATGTTCACTATGAGTAATGAGGAATCCTCTGACAACACGTCTACAAACTTCACGGGGTCATGCAGCTGTTTTACAGCAAGACTGTCTTTTTCCAGCACAAGTGTACTCCAGTACTCTCCCCCTTCTCCTGTCCGCGTCTGCCAGCACTAGCACTTTGGCCTTTACTATTCCGCTCATGATGATGAGATGACCAGTGCAGTGGTCACTCAGACGCTTATAGAGTCAAAGCGGACGTCTAAGAAAACACCCAAGCATAAACCAAGCGAGTAATTTATTCCTGTAATTAATTGTCAATAATAGCCCTAGGCTTCGGTGTGTAATGAACGATAGCTAACAAACGCAACACCAAACCTACAACAAAGTATATATCAATGGACTCAGGACAATATTTATTATCTAATACTGGGTAATAATACCAATTAAAATAGATTACGAGTTTATTAGAAGAAAAAATCCAACTGATCATCGACAGGAGCACCTGTCGAATACCATTCTCTTATGACATATGATATGACGCCAACGGGTAAGCCCGCTGAAATTGAGCAAAGTGCTAATAAATAATGTACTGAATATGAGAAAAATTACTTTCCACATACTTCCATTGAAACGACAATTCATTACCTGTAACTTCATCCAAGTGAAGACTGGGAAACTATATTCACGAAATATGCTAAGTCGCAGGGACATAACTCCTGTGATAATCAGTCAATCTAAATATAATTGAACTTGATGTGCATCACACTATAATAAAAACTTTCATTTGAGACAATGACCAACAACGTAGTGACCGTCAGACTCCAATCTTTAACTTTCTTTTCTTTACTTTAGCTGAATGTTTAGCAACCAGGTAGATAGGACTAGTGCTACAGTCCATACAACGTTATTTTTGTCAAGATGCATGAAACGATAGGATACACGCATGATACGATAGGATACACGCATGGTACGACTGGATACACGCACGTACACGATAGACTCCTTATTCTAGCTAATTTGGTTACATCCATTAACAGCATGTGTCATTCAATTAGCTGGATCTGATTTATGGAAAATTCATTTTAACCCATATAATACATGTATATTATATATAACGATAATTTAAAACTGCCTTTTTCGAATGAATTATATAAGCCATTAGCATGTACACTAAACTGAGAATATATTTGTAAATAATTGCAGCTTATTGTTAAACAAAAGCAAATTATGCCAAACGTCTTCAACTTTAATAGTATTATTTCAGAACAGAAAAAAAATTCAGCATGGACCAGATATGTAGGTCCCTAACCATCATTGCATGTTATCATAACTCATATGCTGGTGGACCAAGAGTCACCGAGGGTACATGTAGCCAAGTTCGATCAACTTCGGTTGATCGCCTGTCTCTTCAACGCATTTGAAATTTTTTGTCACAAAATTGCTTGAAATTTCTAAAACGTGGGTCCTGTAGCATCATATCAGACTCATTCTGCTACGTCTTTTGGTACATTGTTGGACATAATAATTTTCATACTTTTTGACCATATTACATTGTTTAGACTAAGGATCACTGACGAGGGTTTAGCAACCGAAACGTGCATGTCTGGTCCATGCTGTAAATTAATCAGGTTTCAAACGATGCTTTTGAATTTAAATACGTTTAACATTTGAACTACTTGGTGAGTATCACTGCTGGTGGACCAAGAGTCCCCGAGGGCACATGTAGCCAAGTTCGATCAACTTCGGTTTATCCTCCGTCTCTTCAACGCATTTGACTTTTTTTGTTACAAAATTTCTAAAACGTGGGTCATGTAGCATCATATCAGACGCATTCTGCTACGTCTTTTGGTACATTTTTGGACATAATAATTTTCATACTTTTTGGCCATATTACATTGTTTAGACTAAGGATCACTGACGAGGGTTTAGAAACCGAGACGTGCATGTCTGGTCCATGCTGTAAATTTATCAGGTTTGATATGATATGATGCTATTGAATTTAAAGACGTTTAACTTATGAACTACTTGGTGAGTGTCACTGCTGGTGGACCAAGAGTCCCTGAGAGCACATGTAGCCAAGTTTGTAAGCTTTTGATGCTATTGAATTTAAAGACGTTTATCAGTGCATGTTAATTTTGATGGGGAATTCAATTGCAAACGTCTTTAAATCCAATTGTATCATTTTTAAACCTGATAAATTTACAGCAATGTTAACCACCGTAGCGTATCAAGTGATATGAAAATAATCTCTTGCATGGGAATCCCCTTCGATTAACAAGGTAAACGCTGTCTAAATCTACATTATATGAATTTATTCTAAGCCTATCATACGATCATTGTTATAAATTATATGATGGTTATCTATTCTGGTCAAGAATAGAGGCATGCCCAGAGAACACTTGAATAGAAAGTTTTGTTTATTTACGTGAACCATATCATAACATGTAAACAAAATAGAAACTTTTCTGTTTAAGTGTTCTCTAAATATTATTCTATTCTTGACCAGAAAAGATTACTATCATATTTTTAATAATGATGCTCATATGATAGGCATAAAGTAGTTTTATATAAAGTAGATTTAGACAGTATTTACCTTGTTTAATCGAAGGGGATTCCCTTGTAAGAGATTATACATCACGTGATACGCCACGGTGTTAACATTAGAAGTAAATAGACAGACAAAACTAAAGTATTTTTTTCATGCATGCGTATTATTTACTATATTTCTGAAACTATAAAATATCCTTAAATATTGTTCTGCCTAATTTTCTTGTAAATATATCTCGGCAGAAAGTCTGAGTTTTGATGCTGAGTTGGGCCTGCCTGTGGTTGTGGAATTCAGGGAGTCAAGGTGTGGTTGCTGAGTGACAGTAGAATGTCCGTAAGAGTTCGAGTATGATAAATGAGTCCTTGACTCGTGGAATGAGGAGCGTCTAAGTGTGACTCGATGTGGTTGATTTGGAGGATAATTACAGGAAATGTTTGAGTATCTTTGACACAGCACTACCATCGAAAATGCGTCAGAATCAAAGACCCGGACGATAATCTCAAAAGTACCAGGAGCATCTAACGATTTGAAATGTTTCGATAATACTTCTGATAATTGTATATAGCAAAATATGTCAATGCAACCAATATAACTTTCTTTTATTACTAATCTGCATGATAACCTCCAAGCAGAAGGAATTAAGGGATCGATTTGCCCGGCGTCTGTCTGTCAAACTTTTATTTAGTCACACTTTTAAGAGTCACAATTTCATATGAAAATACCCTTATGTGCTGCTATGTTTCCCAGACGAAGCATGCGTTCCTTGGAATAATGTGACTGTTTTGAACTTTGATGAACAGAGGAAGAACTGTTTCTAAAAGACATGAAAAAAGCTGCTGACAAATTCATATTGTCAATCAAGTGTATGATTATATCGAGATATCAAGGCCAGATATGGTGATGTATCCAGAAAAAAAAACCAGATATAAGATAAAAATTAAAAGAAGCCATTCAATAAGAAATCTTAAACAGAAAAATTTCTGGAATTAGAAATAGTAAATGTTACAAAAACGTTCATTCTCATAAAAAAGCTGAAACAGAATGTACAAACTGACTGCTGTTTCAATGTGTGTGTTAAAAGTAGAGAGATATTAGTAATACAATACCAAATAAAAATTACGACACAAACCACAATCACTAGGTTCATCATTATTATCACCAGGTCCACAATCCCTGTATCCATTACACCATACGCCGACAGGCACACGTATGTTTGACGTATTGCATTTCATATATCCTTCACGACAAGGACTAGGTTCTTAAAAGAAAATTGATTTCACTATAACAAAGAAAAATGATATAATAACATTACTCCACCATACTTATATCTGATATGAGACGGTTTGTTGTTGGAGATCCCCTCCTAGCTGCTACTGAGATCAGGATCCCCGGCGGGGTTAAATAAGTATTGACGATAAGGTTCTTACATTTGTCAAATTTCGTCAACTTCATGTTTATATGTAAAGGAAGATCCTATACGAGCTTTTTCGTTCTGCCCTCAAGCTCTCCAGCAGATGATGCAGTACATGTTGTACTCTGTAACTCTGCAAAGTCTGTCCAGCCGAAGAGGCTGATGCCTCCACCGAACTCGCTTTAGCAGTGGCAGCTTGCTCCCGCAATGGTTGTAGTAATACGTCCCACTCCCCTACCCACAAGGCCCCTACCTATAAATGAAACACTACATGCGTGTTATATGTTGCACACTTGTACGAGGTGGGAATATGTCATATTTAAGAGTTATTGTTATTTTAATCACAGGGGGTGTGTCTCATCGTAAAGTCCGCCCCTCGCTCTTCACTATACAAAACATCCTATATTCCATATAAAAAACCCAAGGGAGGACACGTTCTCGACAAAGCCTTCGTTTCAAAGCGAATTTGATTGTTTAATGTCAAAATATACGGAATCGACGCTACAAATCAGTTAGACTCATATTGAAGATGTCCCCGAATGTCCCCCTTTTTCATCTAAACCTACCGTAACAGCTGTTAATTCCTCGTAGTTGTACTCGATCGTGGCTTCTTTACGACAGCCTTACCTATCAAGCTATCTGATTGGTCGGTATTTTTGCAGCAAACGTCAAGCGGTATTATTGATCGCGCTTTCTGAAGTTCCGCGGTATTCTCCGTGATAATTAATGAACAATCTAACTTTGTAAACAATTGCATGCCGCGAAAATTCAAATAGATATAGAAGAGTGTCATGTCTTCGGGAAAATTTGATTCATGGTGAGCTTGACATCATAGATCTACATACAATTGAGAAATGACACAGAAGACAAGAAATATACAAATCAATGAAAAAGAGAAGGAAGAAAGTATTTTGGTAGAAGATCTCTTGCAATCTCAATTTTAAATGAGAATTTTTTTTCTCCTTACCTGAGTCAGAAAAAAAGAGAAAATGTTTTCGAAGCATCTCATGTCCTTGTCCCACCTCTAGCTTGCTAGGGGTCCGTCGATGTTCAATTTTGTGCTCTATTGTAAGTGCTGTTGAGATTATCGTCAGTATCTTCTTCAACTCATTTTAGGGAAAGGAGGGGAGAGAAACTGTCTTGTAAAAGCTTAATCAATGTCGGAAGGGAGAGGGGGGTCCTTGATATATTTTTAAGGGGGGGGGTGAAGGTTAGGCCATTTTCATTTGAAGTTTAAATGTACAGCTACTGCTGCATGATCCAGACTTTCTTTTCAAGCTAGGGGGTGTCAAAATTGACAGTTTGTTTAAGAGAAAGTATCTCCCACCAGTCTCCTTGTTATGGAGATGTCCTATGTATGTTAAGTTATGTAACTTACATTGAATGCCAATAAACAAACAAGGCCTACAACACTAACATGAATACCATTTTGTCAAGGTCATATTTCTAAAGAATGAACAATGAACATCATTCAAGGTGAAATCCTCAAGGTCACAACATAATTGATTCATGATTCAAGGTCAAGTTCAATTTCTGTCATATTGAAGAAAAGTACAGTATACTTGCATAGTCTATTATTTGCGTCTTTGTGTTTGTTAGTTTGTGTGTATGTCTGACATGTTTTTGTGTGTGAAACAACATAAAAGACAAAGTAATAATAAAAGTAAAATATCAAACCTTCAACGCATGTTATCCATGGGGAGAGGACAAACCCTTTTGATTTTTTTATATTATGAACCAGTTGTATTAATTATCTCAACATGATACTTTATTACAAGTTTCTCTTTTATGTAGTTCTCAGGCCTCATGTGAGAACCCATTTTAGCTCGCTGCAGCTAATAATCCTGTTGCCAGTGTGCTGAAGAAAATATCAAATTACATTCTCTTTTCCCTGGAGGATATTGACACCTTTGTCAAGGAGAACTTCAGAGACGTGGAGGATAAGGAATTGAGATCGACGCCCCTCTCCTTCGTTGGGGATTTAACGAGTGGACTATTTGGACTGGCAACAATGAGTGACGTCGAAAGGGTAGCACAAAAGTTAAACGCTGTTATCGAGAAAGGTAACACGATTGGTAAGGCATTTTCTCACCATCTAGAAACTTTTGATTCATTTGTTTAAGGTACGGTGTCACTGAAAATTAATTAATCTTTAACAAATTTTACAATGCAAAATCTTTCTTTTCATATAAAAGTTAATATGTTTAACGTCTTCAAATTGAATAGCATCATTTAAGAACAGATAAAATTCTCATTTGTATAAAGGGGTATGGCCACGAAACCCCTAAAACGGCCCTGTCATTTTCCTTAAATCAAACTTTATGAGAAATACTTGATATATTACAAAAAACATAATGTCTCCCGCTTTTAATGAAATGAGCATATCACCAACCGAAGCATCGTTGGAAGTCTTATAAAGTCATCAAGTGACGTCATTTTGGCGTTATTGACAAAATATGGTCAAAAATGTGTCTGTAGTGGAGAATTTCGATGTGGTCACATGCGTCGAGAAACATAAAACGTTTATGACAAGAAGATAGGATGGTTATCTTCAATTTGTTAATTTTTCGTGTTTCTCGATGCATATGGCCAAGGCTAATTTTAAAGAAACGTGTAGGTTTTGCAGCAATGTTTCGAAAATTTGCCGAACGCCTTTAAATTGAATGGCATCATACAAAACCTGATAAATTTACAACATGGACCAGACATGCACGTTTCCGGTACTTAACCCTCGTCAGTGATCCTCAGTCTAAACAATGTATACGGCCAAAAAGTATGAAAATTATTGTGTCCAAAAATGTACCAAAAACGTAGCAGAATGGGTGGGATATGATGCTACAGGACCCACATTTTAGAAATTTTCAGAAACTTTGTAACAGAAAATTTCAAATGCGTTAAATAGATAGACGATCAACCGAAGTTGAACGAACTTGGCTACATGTGCAAAGAAGGGAGGATATCTCCAACAAGACCCCTTTGCAGCATCAACAGTAAAACACCAAAACACCCGATGCAAAAACACAAAAGACGAGTACAGACGGAAAAGAGACATACGTCATGTAAACATCAAACACAAAAGACTACACATAAACCGACGAAATCAATGGGTAACCGGTGCCGACTTGGGACGGCCATCTGTCACGCAAGTAGCAAATGGTGTGGTTATCCTGGATTACGTGCGCACAACCCTCTCACTTCTCCAATTACCCAGAGGTCTCGAAGAACGTACAATTGTGGTGTAAAACAACCTCCTCACTGTAAGATGACATCACACAAACAAGAACGCAAAATGCAGAGGCCCCAGAGACACAGATGAATATGTAAATGGATATAGAAAGAGGGCATGCGTAATACAGTCCGTGCTCTGCCGGCTGTAGCGAGCTCATGTATGTAATCACCCGAGGAGTCCGACTGACATTCAGAGAGGACAGGTGGTCGAGGCCCTGTCTTCTCTAAAGAGGTTTGGACAGGGCCCGTCATGGAGTCCCGTCGTCACAGTCAGTCAGAGTGCAAGTCTCAAGGATGCGCCTGTACAAGACTGTAGATTGGTCAAGTACCAAGCCTAGTGTCCGTCTGGTGACATTAGGATCATATTCACGGTATAAAAGGCGTTTGATGATTCTGACGCATTTTCGATGGTTATGCTGCCTACCTTTGATCCTTTGTATTTTGTTTATCATATCACCATAAAAGACAGGTTGTGTAATACCCATAGTAATGTACTCTGTTGCATGTATAGATCCGAATTTTAAAAGACGTTGACTGTAATTTTTGTAAAATTTCCAGAAAGTCTTAACTAGTTTATGAAAGCGGAAACTTTGACCTAAAAGTTTTTTTTGTAATTTGTAAATTTCTACTGTGAAAATCCAAAATATCAGTACATGCTCTAGCGTACCGGATGAGCTGTGATATGTAAATGCCGTATGACGGTTATCTTGGAACATCACCGTCAAGCCAAGGGAAATTTACTATGTTGAATCCAAAATCATCCCTTTTGTCATATACACTTGCAAGTATCAAATCACAAAAAAATATTCAGTTTATTTAAATGTTATAAAACAGGGTCGATGTAGGGCTTCATGGCCCTACCCCTGAAAATTTTCAGGCGAATTTAACGCATACATTCGCAGATATAGCCGTTTGATAACGTCATTTTTAAATTGGGGTGCGCAGCTCTTATTCATTCCACTAGCGCCATCTGTTCCGTTGGTCTGCATTAACCACAAGGTCTGTATTAACCACACCTACAATGTATTACGTTTTTACAATTATCATATATTCGGATTCAATGTTTTCCAGTAATTTGTTTATAATGCAATAAATTAGTTTAGACTTCCTTCTAGTACACCCATGTTCTCTTTAACAAAGAAATAGCAATTGCATGACCGTTCCCAGTGAACCAGGTAGAAATACACAACACCTGGCGACAAGTTTCACTTCCATATCTGGAGTTCGCTTCTTTTCATGTGGTGGAGGTTTTTGTTTGTTTGCTTTGGTTCCTGTTTTATCCGAATTTTGTATGCCTTCGGTTTCTGATTTTCTGAATTATCGATTTTGTGCTGTATACAGGGATATGGTCATTATCCATATTTGCCATTGTAAGATACGAACTTTATACACGCAGATCGTACCTCCATCATGCCCCAGATCGGTAAAATTGGTACATATGACGATTCAGTCGAATCGTGGAAATCGTATGAAGAACGATAACAGGCATTTATGACGGCAAACGATATAGATGATGAACATAAGGTTCCAGCACTCATCAGTGTTATAGGTCCTAAGACATATACCTAACTGAAAATCTTGGTGACCCCAGAACAAGCAACAGACAAAACATTTGACAAAACATGATCCTTTTAAAGCATTGCATGACCACCTCAATCCTAAACTTTCATCAGCGGAACGCTTTAGTTTCCATAAACGAAACCAACGCCCAGGTAAATTAACAACACATTGTCAAATTGAGGCTAGATCCAATTTATTTATTAATACATGCAGATTTCTATATTAAACGTCTTCAAAATCAATAGCATCATTTAAAAAAAACATTAATTTTGCAACTTGGACCGGACATGCACGTTTCGAGTACCTATCCGTAGTCAGTGATCTACGCATTGAATGATATGTATTAATAATGACAGAAACGAAGAATCCAATTGGGATTAAATTAATAGACCGATACGTAGTGTACCCCGATCACTCGATATCTCCTATCAACAAATCTCGAACTGTAATTACGACATTCTGATGCAACTGCTCCCTACATATGGGATATATTGTAAATATATCTAATTGCAATATAAAGTATATATGTTAATTCGTAAATTATATTCGTACCAAATTATACTCTGTTCCTTTACGGAAGTTGCACGAAATCTACGATTATACGAAGGACCTCACATATACCGATACACGTTCCCCAGAATACAGACTACAAGGAGTCATATTGGACATTTCTACTTTTCGTTTATTTCAAGCAGTTAGATCAGATAAATCAGAGGAGAAAACAAACCGCCCTTTCATTAAAGTAAGATTTGCAAACAAAGGTATTGATAACTTGAATCTTGGTCAAATTTTGAATCACAAAACTGTCACAGAAAAAATCCCACCATATTTCAAAAGAAAAGAAACTCCTTGTATTTCCTATAGCTACACACCAACAGTTGCATCTAAAATTTACAATTACAAACGATTCCTGCAGTGTATTGATTTAAGTAATCCCTCACTACATCCACTTCCCTGCGAATGTTCTTCATCGGATTTCAACTACTCTCCTTGTGGACACGTTATTACTGGTGACCTTAGTATAGTCAAGAACGACAAGTTGAGAGAATTGTTAAAAAAGGGTCCCAAATACAGAGAAAGTATGTCCTTTACATGGAACCAAAATGTCAAATTTATCATGGACTCTTGTGAGGAATATGCAAGACGTTGGGCAAAGAAAGAGGATGTACAGCTCGACACCCTTTCCGAATGGATAAAATCAATCAGAGGGTTACTTTTATCTAGAATTAACCGATTAAAATCAACTGTGAACACCAGATTCGTGTCTATATTTAAAGACCCTGATGTTATCACAGAGCTCACCTACCACCAAGAACATTATGTCATCACACCAGCGGACAAAGCCTCAAATAATTACACATTTACTTGCAAAAAGTACTATTTCGACAGTCTAGTTAAAGAGTTGGGTTTAAATTCGACACCTGGAAATCCCACTTACACCCCAACAAACCTTTCTGCCTCTGAAATAATAGATAACCACAAATCAGCTCTTACTTCCTTTGGCTTCGACACTACCAATTTAGATTTAGATTTACCATACTTGTACTGCATACCTAAAATGCATAAGAATCCGTACAAACAACGTTTCATCGCTGGTTCCTCAAAATGTTCTACCAAATCTGTATCGATCTTACTCACCAAAGTTTTATCTGAAATCAAATCTGGGCTTCAAAAATATTGTTCGACAGTGTATTCTCGCAGTGGTATCAACCAGATGTGGATTTTAAAGAATTCGAAGGAACTTTTAGAACATCTGAAATCCACTCATTTTAGTAGAGTCCATTCGATCAAAGCCTTTGATTTTTCGACACTTTACACTACAATTCCACATTCTAAATTGAAAGAAAGACTCGCAAAAATTATAAGTAATGCGTTTACAAGTAAGAACGGTAATCGCAAATACAAATTTATTGTTGTTAACTATGACAAAACCTACTTTGTAAAAGAAAAGTCAGATTCTGAAAATAAGTACACTGAAACAGACATTATTCAGATGTTAAACTTTCTGATCGACAACATTTTTGTGGTGTTTGGAGGAAAGGTCTTCCAGCAAATTGTCGGAATTCCAATGGGGACCAATTGTGCCCCACTCCTTGCCGACATTTTCCTTTACTCGTACGAAGCTGAATTCATTCAATCTTTGGTCTCTGAAGGGAAAAGATACTTAGCTTCTGACTTTAACTTCACTTACAGATACATAGACGATGTGTTGTCCATCAATAATCCAAAATTCGCGGATTACCTGAGCAGTATCTATCCTTCGGAGCTTGAAGTCAAAGAAACCACAGAGACAAATTTTTCAGCATCCTATTTGGACATAATGTTGTCCTACGACACTGATGGTCACATGAACACCTCACTCTATGACAAACGTGACGACTTCAATTTCAGCATTACAAACTTTCCTTTTCTGAGTAGCAACATCCCTTCATCGCCTGCTTATGGCGTGTTCATATCTCAGTTTATACGCTATGCCAGAGCAAGTACCAAATATACGGATTTTGTTCTGAGAGCTAGGCGTCTTTCAGATAAGCTTCTCAGTCAGGGATATGTTTGTGACCGACTAACATCGTCACTGAGGAAGTTCTACGGTCGATATGGGGAACTCGTCATACATTATGATGTTCCACTCTCAAGAATGGTGGATGATATTCTGTCATAGACCATTTGAACCATCCAACCAAAGATTATACTCTATATCTTCCAAAATGGAAGTAACCGGATGTGACAGTTCTACCGAATTGAAGCGACGGGTGTTGCATGCAAGCAGGAGATGCTTACTCTTCCTGGGCACCTGGTCTCACTCCCATATCGGAAGTTCGCTTCTTTTCATATGGTGGAGTTTTTTGTTTGTTTGCTTTGGTTCCTGTTTTGTCCTGATTTTGTATGCCTTCGGTTTCTGATTTTTGAATTATCGATTTTTTGCTGTATACAGGGATATGGTCATTATCCATATTTGTCATCATAAGCTGAATGCTTCGGAATAAAGAATCTGAAATCATAATTTGTCTCATATTTTTTTAGGTATTGTTTTCATTTTCGTGGGTGAACATCGACGGCGGGTGCGGCTAGCCAGGGTTAAAGAAGATCCTGACGATAATCCCAACAGCACTCACAATAGAGCACAAAATTAAGCATCTACGGACCCCCTAGTAAGCTAGAGGTGGGACCAGGTGCCCGGGAGGAGTTAGCATCCCCTGATGGCTAGCCGCACCCGCCGTCGATGTTTAAGCACGAAAATGAAAAACTTTTTTGAAAGATATAAAATTCATGCACTGTCTGACGTTATGTCTATATAGGAAGTGCAACGGCGACATTGTCAGGGAAATATATTCAAAACACTTACTGTCAAACCCCTCGCAAGGAACGTTTTTTACGAGCTCCACACGGCATAAGTGTGACACAAATGAGTTAAAGAGGTGATGTTTACTCCTCCCGGGCACCTGGTCCCATCTCTAGCTTGCTAGGGGTCCGTCGATGCTAAATTTGGTGCTCTTTTGTGAGTGATGTTGAGATTATCGTCAGAATCTTCTTTAACTCTTAGTACGCTACCATTTTTGGACCTAAATATCAAAATTGTTAATGGAGAGATCCATACAAGTGTGTATGACAAAAGAGATGATTTTAGATTTAACATAGTAAATTTCCCCTGGCTTGACGGTGATGTTCCTATATTACCGTCCTATGGTATCTATATTTCACAGCTCATGCGGTATGCTAGAGCATGTACTGATGTTTTGGATTTTCATAGTAGAAATTTACAAAGTACCAAGAAACTTTTAGGACAAGGTTTTCGCTTTCACAAACTAGTAAAGACTTTCTGGAAATTCTACAAAAATTATTGTCAACTTCTTCTGAATTTCGGACCAATACAGGCAACAGAGTATATTACTTTGGGTATTTCACAACCTGCATTTTATGGTGACATTATTAACAAGATAAGAAGGATCAAAGATAGACAACATCACTATCGAAAATGCGTCAGAATCATCAAACGCCTTTTATACCGTGGGTATGATCCTAATGTCACAAGACGGACACTAGGCTTGGTACTTGACCAATCTACAGTCGTGTACAAGCGCATTCTTAAAACTTGCACTCTGACTGACTGTGACGACGGGACTCCATGAAAGGTCCTCTCCAAACCTCTTTAGAGAAGACAGGGCCCCGACCACCTGTCCTCTCTGAATGTCAGTCGGACTACTCGGGTGATAACATACATGAGCTCGCGGTGGCAGAGCACGGACTGTATTACGTACGCCCTCTTTTTATATCCATTTACATATACATCTGTGTTGCTTGGGCCCCTGCGTTTTGCGGTCATGTTTGTGTGTGGTCATCTGACAGTGAGGAGGTTGTTTTACACCACAATTATATGTTCTTCGAGACCTCTGGGTAATCGGAAAAGTGGGAGGGTTGTGCGCACGTAATCCAGGATAACTACACCATTTGCTACTTGCGTGACAGATGGCCGTCCAAAGTCGGCACCGGTTACCCATTGGTCTCGTCGGTTTAAGTGTAGTCTTTTGTGTTTGATGTTTACATGTCGTGTGTCTCTTTTCCGTCTCGTGCTGTACTCGTCTTTTGTGTTTTTGCATCGGGTGTTTTGGTGTTAGTAGAGGACTTTTGGGGGGGATCGGCACCTCCAGGATCCTCCAAGCACCTCCAGGGTCCTCCAAGCACCTCCAGGGTCCTCCAAGCACCTCTGAGGGTCCTCCAAGCACCTCCAGGGGGACCTCCAAGCACCTCTGAGGGTCCTCCAAGCACCTCCGGGGTCCTCCAAGCACCTCTGAGGGTCCTCCAAGCACCTCCGATTATCCTTTGGGTCCCTCAAGACACCTCCGGGATCCTCTGGGCACCTGTAGGACCCTCCGATCACCTCTGAACCCCTCCAAATGTATATAATTGTTTCCAAAATCGACAACATGTAGAAATGTCATCTTTAAGTGGAGGGTATAGCTCAGAATCTTCAGAAGAGGGTAACATTTATTATTGTCACTGCTGTAGTGAAAAAGTTTATCCTGATGGTCGCTATATGGCTAATGAAGAATTTTGCGATCGATGTTACGACTACCATGAGTTTCTAAAGACATTATCTAAATGTAAAAATTGTACATGTGAAAATTGTAAGGATGCTTAGGACAAATGGCACAAGCTTCTGTTGATTTGTTACAGAAAGAAGGATCGTTATACATCTTAAATTCATCACCAACGAAATTTGTGTGTGCTTTAAGTTTATCAGAGGAATTAATCGCACAAAAGTCCAAAGGTGAGATTAAACTTATCTATAAGAAGCATAATAAAAGAGTTTGTATACCAGAAACTGTATTTAGCAGGCTTTACGACATTGCTGAAAGTATACAGCTGATTATTTCATTTCTTAAAGGATCTGACTTGAAGGACTAAATTATCTTGCAATGGAATCTTCAAAAGAACTATCTCACAGCAAACGAGTTGAAATACATCTTATGGAAAGTATTCAATATAAAGCAAGTAGGAAAACAGCAATTCGCCTTTTGTGCTTATCATATGCATCAATGGTAAATAGGAAAGTAGAGGAATTGTTTGTGTGTACAGGATGTGAAGAAGGACAAGGAAATCAATTAGGACATGAATGTGTTATGCTTTCATCATCTGAAAGAATCAACATTTATTTTGAACGAGCACTTGGTTTTATAACATATGCTGACATAGAGAACAAATGGAAAGATCTTCTTATTCGCTCATTAATTCCAACTCATCACATCCAGTCCTTATCTCAAGATCTACTGCTAAAGGATGAAGAATTCATTAAACAAAAATACATGACAATGATAAGAAAATACTGCAATATGATTGACAGCACACAATTAATTCTATTCTGATTAAATTTCAGATGGATTGCTGTAAGATATGTGACCGGTCAAGAGATGGAACATTTAAATTACTTTTATCAAATCATATTAAGAAACGTTTTCTCTGTGAATTTGACTTGACAAATGTCATCTTGGATAATTTTCTTTCTCTTCACCTTACAGACGATATTTTATTAGAGGAGTATATAAAAACTGTATTTAGTATAGAATTAAAATGTATATTTCAAAAATGTTGCATGACTCAATTTACATGTGTGCGATGTATTAAACTTCTTTTTCAAAATAATAAATGGAAACAGAGTATCTATCAAAGTACATTAAAGTTATTACATATTGAAAAACGTATATTCAAATTCAAATAAAGAATAAAACAACATCTTTTTGTTTTTTATGCTTTACTCACAGAAATATATTATTCAGTATGCTTGTGTTACTTCGTGGATATAATATATGTATCTCCAAAACATTTTTTGAAGTCATTCTTCGACTTGTATTTGATTGAAACAGTAGGTTTCTCTCAAGATAGCTTATAATAACGTTTCATCATGGAAACTTGTAGAGCTTCTAAAGAAAATGATGTGTGTGATTCTAACATTACAGAAGTTATGATTGAGAGTTTAGTCTCTGAGGAACATAAAAGAAGTAAAAGATTTTCTACTCCGAGATCCAAATCGGCAGTCATTGTTCTACTGCTTTATGCTGTTGTTACAGTAACCGGATTAGTTACTTTCACAAGTTTTAAACACGAAAACAATCATGTGAATTGCAACTTGAAAATGACAGCAACACCTGATGTAAACCTGACAGATTGTACACCTGTACACCAGTTTCCGCTTACACTTGAAATGTATGCAGTTGTGTGTTTAGAAAATTCGGAACCAAAGTTAGAAATCGTTCAATTTATAAACGGTGAACCTGGACCAGAAAGAATTTATCTAAATAAACAACAATGGTTATATTTGAAAAGGACAGAAACTCACATTGATAGAACTTTGATTAAAGCTGAACAAATTTGAATACTACATTATCTTGATATTCAACAATAAATTCATTAAATGTTTATATATATTTTTCACCTTTTATTTAAAACATTCACAATGTTGACAGCCGAAGAGAAACAAAGAATTGAAAATGTCAATTATAACTTTGATAATGGAGGAAGTTACATGAGTCCCTCAAAAGTATTAACTGTTTTAAAGTCTCAAGGATTCAATCAAATTGGATTATATAAAATCAGAAGATATTTAAAAAGTTTGGATGATTACAGTCTACAAAAACCAGTCAAACGTTCATTTAAAAGAGCACATGCACAAGTAGAAAGTTTCAATGTACAACTGGATATTGATCTTGCTGATGTTTCTAACATTTCACAATACAATGATAAGGTCAAGTTCTTGTTAATTGTTATCGATGTATTTAGTCGCTTTCTCTGGATATATCCTGTAAAGCAGAAAACAGGAAAAGATATATTAAATGCTTTTAATAACCTCATTAAAAATGGAATGCCTATTCCTAAGAAGATTCGAAGTGATAAAGGATCAGAATTTAATAATCGTTGGTTCAAATCTTGGTGTAAAGAAAAAAATATTTACTACTTTACATCGCAAAATGAAACAAAAGCAAACTATGCCGAGAGAGTCATCAGGACATTGAAAACAATGATGTATCGATACTTTAATAAAGAACGTACTTACAGATACATTGACATCTTGCAGAACTTTGTTAATTCGTACAACGCCACTCCTCATTCATCCCTCAACGGTGTAGCCCCTGAAAACGTAAACAAAAACAACGAAGCTGATTTATTTGCATACATGTACTTGAGAAAAGAACAAGAAAAAACTATCCATAGGAACAAAGTAAAACCAAAAAATCTAAAGAAACCTAGATATAAATTTAAAATTGGAAATTTGGTGAGAATTTCACACATGAAACAGACTTTCATGCGATCTTATCAACAACAATGGACATCTGAAATATTCAAAGTTCAAAGCAGATACATGAAACAAAATATTCCACTTTATAAACTTTCTGACTTTCTTAATGAACCAATAAAAGGAAACTTTTATCAGTCAGAATTGCAGAAAGTCGAAAAACATGAAAACACAGTGTGGTTTATTGAAAGCATAATTCGCAAACGTAAAAGAGCTGGTATCACTGAAGTATTGGTTAAATTTGAAGGTTGGCCGAGCAAATATAATCAGTGGTTAGTAGAAAATCAAATCAAAGAAACAAAAAATTGAAAATGTCGTTTTATCTCACAGTCAATAGTGATGGAAGTTCAGAATACTTTTCTGATAATAAGCCTTATTATTTTCGCACTCATTTACTATCTGCGTTACATCTTCGTGGGACCTGGAAAGTAGCTTTAATAGACATCTGTTTAGCAGACCCAACAAAAAACAGTTTTAATTTATATATTCACAGTGATATTTGTGGAGAATCTGTTCTTGATGGGGAAAGAGAAAATCTACTTCGAATGGTGAAAGCTTACAGAGGAGGGAGATGGACTCAAGAATTTTAACACCTCAATATGTTGCTGTGAAAAAATCTGAAGTTAGAGATATAGAATTTCATATAAAAGACAAGCATGGAAAATTAGCATCATTTTTAAAGAAACCTGCAACCTTAACACTTCATTTTCGTTCATATCCTTTTTATCAGTAAATTATGGATGTATCTAAACTCTACATACCAAATGTTGAAAATTGGATGAAGTATTATAAAAAATGTTGGAAAATCAAATGTGTTTAATACATCAAAAGGTCGCAAACAACTAGGTGGAAATATATCGGGAGATTCTGCACAGTTCATGATACCTATCCCAAAATCATCTAATCAACATGATCAACAAAAATCTAATTCTGAAATAGATTTTAATTTAGTATCACCTGTACAGCAAACTGTTGATCAAGCTAAAAGTGAAATGAATCGTTCAAATTTAAAACGAAAATCACAAAATTATGATCATTCTTCCAGGAAGCATCTTCGAATCAAGACCTCTAGACTGCAAAGGAGAAAATTGAAATCTGTTAAAAGTAAAGGCAACAATTCAGTTAAAAAGACTCTAAAGAAAAAGACAAGCAATAAAAAGGCGTCATTTAGAAAGAAGGCACTGAAAACCACAAAGAGGAAAAAATCTAAAAGCTTGAAGAGACCGATATCAGGAAAGACAAAATCGAAAAGCTTTAAGAAAAATTCATTTGACGCAGAATGGCTACAGTAAACAAGGATTTTTTTCATGAAGCCCAACCGTCAGAATTGTCATTATTTGATTTACCTCCAACACAAACTGCTGTAGAAAATATTTATTATCAAGACGTTTTACCACTTTCACAAGTGAGTAATGATTCCCCCATCGAATTTGTCGTATCTGGTCAAAATGGAATGGAGTACATTGACATGAGAAATTCTTTAATCTACGTGAAAGCTAAAATAAAAAAGGGTGACGGTACAGCAATTGCATCTACAGAAAACATCGGTCCTGTGAATCTATTTTTACCAGCTCTCTTTTCACAAGTTGATGTTTCCCTACAAGGTAAATAAGTTGTATCAACTACCAATCACTATACTTATAAAGCCTACATTCAAACTCTTTTACAATATGGATATGATTCTAAAGCATCCCAATTAACCACGCAATTATGGAAGACAGATACCGAAGGTGAAATGGATGATGTGGATGTTGCCTCTGGGGGAAACCTTAAACTTGGAATTCGTGCAAAATCATTTCAAGATGATAAGTCTTGTGATATGCAAGGATCCATTTTCCATGATTTATTTAAAATGAATCGGTACTTGTTAAATCAAGTGAATGTCAACATTAAACTTTATAGATCTAAACCTGAATTTTGCCTGTTAAGCAGCACCGATGGAGTCAGTTACAAAGTATTATTCGAAGATATTCGTTTACAAGTGGCAAAAGTCAAAGTCAATCCAGCTGTGATATATGCCCAAAGTCAAGCTTTATCACAGACCAATGCAAAATATCCATTCACTCAAACAATCATCAAGCAGATGACAATACCGTCAGGGTCAACCAATTTTACATATGACAACATATTTCAAGGCATGAGACCAAACTTTGTATGTTTTGGGTTTGTATTGTCTGAAGCTGCAAGTGGATCTTACAAACAAAATCCCTGGTATTTTCAACATTTTAATGCAACGAATATTGGTCTTTATGTAGATGGAATTCCTGTAAATGGTAACCCATTAAAACTTAATTATGATGTTCCGAATGTTACACCCGTTCTCACAAAAATGTTCAGTACTACTGGAAAATGGTTAAATGATTCAGGAGTAGATATCGACCGTGATGACATATCGAAAGGTTTCGCCTTGTATACATTTAATCTGGAACCAATCTTTCAAGATAGTCAGTATTTAACATTACTTAAACAAGGGAATGTACGATTGGAGACCACTTTTGGAAAAGCTTTAGAAAAGACAATTACCTGTATCATATATGCAGAGTACCCTGGCTATTTCGAAATAAATTCTGCTAGAGATATCATTCAAACATGAACAGTGAACATTTACAATGTGTTATTGATTGCGATGCTCTAATGAAAGAACTCATTATTGGTGTGTTCGCTCGCGATCAAATCCCTATACATTTTCAACATACTCCTTATGGATTCATTATGAATACTGATTTCAGCTATCAGAGAGGGACACATTGGTTAGCTGTATTTGTTGATGAAAAACATGCCGAATTCTTTGATAGTTATGGGCGTTCTCCACAGTTTTATCATTTAGCATTTTCTATGACCTATAATCATAAACGAGTTCAAAGTTCAGACTCCAATGTATGTGGACATTATTGCTTATATTACTTATTAAATAGATGTAGAAATATTTCAATGGAAACTATTATGGAAAGCTTCGATAGATCTTTATATGAAAACGATCAATTTGTATGTGAATATATAGAAAATGTATTTCCTTTTTGTTTTTCCAAAAATGTCATAGATTCACAAAAATGTTGTTCAGAGATCAAATAAAAGAGCATGTCATTACAGGAAGATTTTCATTTATTTTTCAAGATGAGTGAGAAGTGGTGGTTTAAAGAAAGTTTGGTGAAATTTCAGTGCCCTTGCGCGATTATGGTTACGGGTCCCTCAGGTTCAGGTAAAACATTTCTTACCAAGAAAATAATTGAAACACAGGAGGGAATGTTAAGTGAGGCTGTAAATACAATCATTGTTTGTTATGATACATGGCAACCCATGTTTGATGATTTAAAAAAGAACGTAGACAAAATAATTTTCCATCACGGCTTACCAATGGAAGATCGATTTCAAGAATGGGGTGATATTCCAGGTCATAAATTGCTTTGTCTTGACGATTGCATGGCTGAAGGAAGCAATTCTCCAGAGCTTATGAAAATGTTTTGTATTAGCTCTCACCACAGAATATTACTGTTTTATTTTTGGTGCAAAATGTGTTTCAAAAAGGGAAAGTGATGCGAACGTTAAGTTTGAACACTCATTACTTCATTCTTTTTCGAAATAATCGTGATTAATCTCAAATAGAAGCATTAGGAAGACAAATTTTCCCACACCAAAGCTTATTTTTTAGAGACTCTTATTTAAAAGCAACTTCACACAGATATGGATATTTGCTTATTGATGTAAATCCACATGCAGCTGAAGTTGATATAACAAACACGTATACCAAACTTTCACCACTCCGCACCAAGATTTTACCTGGAGAGGACACAATCATTTTCAAACCTAAGAAATGATTTCGTATATAACATTTCTAATGGATGCTCCCACACCACAACAAAAATTGTTGATTAGAAATAGCTCAGCGAAACAGTTAAAATTATTAATCGAAAAAATATATAATGCAGCAATGGAAAGATTTTCTTTATCAGATGAAGATATAAAACGTTTGACAAAATTCAAACGTGGTATTCGTTTAGTGTTATCATCAAACATATCACGCTCAGAGGGGAGAAAAAGATTACAAAAAGTAGTAACCGCATTGTCTATATTGATTAAATACTATCTACAATGGCTAGAGAGCTAGTGTTGATTCCAAAATTAAAATATGATATTCTAATAAACAATGAAGAAAAGAACACTGTTCAGGGAGAAGAAAAAAATCATGGTGAACAAATATCTAAAGAAAATAAACAGAAACAAGATCAAGAAAAAATACAAAATGATGGTAATGTTGAAGAAGTTCAAACAAATAATGAAGAAAAATTAACCGAAAAAAATTCTTTAAGTGAAAAAATAATTTCTGGGCAAAACTCACCAAAAGAACAGAGAAAGTCCAAAAGAAAAATAATACCTAAAAAATGTTCGGTGGACAACTATATTATGAAAATTCTCCGGAAGAGTTTATGTCTTCAGTTCAGACAAAGCATAAACAACAGAAGTGGTTATCATTTAAGGTATAACTCCGCCTTCCAACATGAAGTTTTGGCTACTCCCACTGAACTATTCTTTTTAAAAGGGTGTGAAGGACATTTTTACAAATCATTTGCTACAAAGACTACATACAGGATACACGTTTACAATGGCAGAAGATGGATTCTTAACAAGTTTATTAGAACGGGCAAGTGAAGGAGATGAAGATGCATTGCAAACTTTATCAGATATAAAAAGGAAACTAGATTCTGTGAAACTGTCACAGACAGTAAAAAACACTTCACTGAATATTACTTCATCGAAAAAGGAAGAAGCAATTGAAAAACATAAAGAGGCAACTAAAATAAAGAAAGTTTCATCTCCAGAGAAGGGAACTCAAAATACAAAGTTAGAATGTGATCAATGTGGAAAATCATTTTCATCTAGACGACTTTTACTTCGTCATTTTCGGTCACATGTATCTAAGAAACCAATTTGTGAACTTTGTGGAAGTGAATTTACAAGAATGGACAATCTAAAACGACATCGGAAAAGGGTACATATGGACAGGGTAGAAGAAGACTTACCTGCTAAAAAGAAATGTAAGAAAACATCGACAGTCACTTCAAGTTCTCTACAGACTCCAGAAAATTCCTCCAATATAGATCCCATAGACGTATCATCACACACTAATTCCACAAACATGGAGCAGTCTGTTACTTTCTCAAAATTAATTCTTCTGAGAACATTCCAAGTGAAAATCGATTACCATCTCACAACGGTCAAGAGGGAGGAAATAATACTGATGTACCAAGTGATGTAGAAGAAAACAACGAAGATCATGATGATGGAACCTTAAATAAGAAACATCAATACAGTGATGAGAGTAGTCTCAATAATTCAGCTAACGTAAGAAGCTTATATCCAAACTCCTATGATGAGAATGACTTAATCACATTTTTAGGAAACATTAAGAATGAAATCATTGAACATTTAATTCACAGACGTAAGGTTTTAAAACATATGAAGTGGTATGTATGCGTACAAGTAGAATTAGAGAAAGTTAATGTCAGAGGAGAAACTGTTCAGTCATCACCTTTTTTTCGAAGCAATAATTATATCTTACTTCAATCCTACAATGTGTCGGAACACAATATTAATGAAGCTTTACAAAAAATGTTTGCTGCTTTTGAAGAATTTATGAGAGAGGGGTCAAATTGGAATTTTAAAAGAGTAATCAAATTAGATATTAATACAGCATCATACTCACCTTTAGGTGGTTCATCTTATATTCCCACTCCTGTAGGTTTTCATCAAGGAGTTTTGAATATATTCAACTATAATGATCAAAAATGTTTCCTATGGTCAGTTCTAGCATATCTCCATCCAGTTGATGATATCACACCCGAGAGGGTCCATCATTACACCAAGTTTGAAAATGAGTTAGATATAACCGATATTGAATGTCCAGTCACAGTTGCGGATATTCCACGGTTTGAAAACAAGAACAGAATTTCTGTTAATGTATTTGGGATAGAACAAAATGAAATTTTCCCATTATATGTTTCTAAAATCAAGGAACCAAAACATAAAGTGAATTTATTATTGCTTACAGAAAATGGAAATTCCCATTATTGCCTTATTAAAAATCTCAATTACTTTTTAGCAAGAACAAAATCACATAAAAAGCAGCATTTCTTTTGTCACTACTGTTTGCAAGGTTTTACTCGACAAGATATTCTTGATGAACACATAACATATTGTTCAAAATACGATGCACAAAATGTAAAGTATCCCGAAGAAAATGATAACATTTTAGAATTTAAAAATTATGAGAAAAAAATGAAAATACCCTTTTGTATTTACGCAGATTTTGAATGTTTCACTCAAAAAATTGATACATGTTTACCAAATCCTTCTAAATCAAGTACCACAGGTAAAACTCAATTTGAAGCGTGTTCATTTGGTTACCAAGTGGTCTGTATGGATGACCGATATACTAAACCTCCCGTAATTTATCGGGGTGCTAATGTCACAGAAACATTCTTAAAAGAACTTCTAAAGGAAGAGTTATACATTAAAAATATTCTATCCCATATTGAACCTTTGAATATGACTGATGAGAACGAACGTGTATTTCAAAATTCAAAATTTTGTCATATATGTGAGAAACCTTTTACCACAAAATCAATAAAAGTTAGAGATCATTGTCATTTAACCGGACACTTTAGAGGTGCAAGTTGTCAACAGTGTAATTTAAATTTTAAATATCCATCATTTATTCCCGTTGTATTTCATAATTTGAAAAATTTCGATAGTCATTTAATAGCACAAAGTTTAGGTTTGTTCAAAGCTAAAAGAATCAATTGTATTCCACAAACAATGGAAAAATATATTGGGTTTTCCTTGGGTAATCTAAGATTTGTAGATTCCTTTCAATTTATGCCACAAAGCTTGGAAAATTTAACTGCAAATTTAAGAAATGACGGTTTAAACAAATTCAAACATTTTGTGAAGGAATTTTCAAATTCAAATGAAGCCAAAATTCTTCTGAGAAAAGGAGTCTATCCTTATGAATATGTGGATGATAAAACAAAATTTGAAGACAAATGTTTACCATCAAAGGATGAGTTTTACAGTCAACTAAGTCAATCAGGTATTTCAAACGAAGATTATGAACATGCTCAAAACGTCTGGAACACATTCAATGTCAAGAACATGGGTGAATATCACGATATTTACCTTAAAACTGATGTACTTCTTTTAGCAGACGTTTTTGAAAATTTTAGATCTATGTGTCTTAATTATTACAATTTAGACTGTCTGCACTTTTACACAAGTCCAGGATTGGCTTTTAATGCTGCACTGAAAATGACAAATATTTCCCTAGAATTAATTACAGATCCGGATATGTATCTCTTTTTTGAAAGTGCAGTAAGAGGTGGTGTTTCAATGATATCCAATAAATATTCGAAAGCCAACAACCCTTATGTGGCAGATACCTTTGACCACACACAACCTAATAAGTATATCATTTATACAGATTGTAACAATCTTTATGGTAAAGCCATGACTGAACCTTTACCAACTGGCATGTTTCGATGGGTTTCCGATGTAGAAAATTTCGATGTAAAGCAAATTCCGAAAAATGGTGACAAAGGATATGTTTTAGAAGTAGATTTAGAATATCCAGATAAGTTGCACGATCTGCATTCAGACTACCCACTAGCTCCTGAGAGTATGTGTGTTAGTGATGATGAATTATCACCGTACAGTCAAGGACTGTGGGAAAAGATTAATCCTCCACCTAAAACCTCTCAAAAGGGACTCGTTGGCCGTATAAAAACTAAGAAGTTAATTCCAAATTTGAAAAAGAAATCAAAATATATTCTCCACTATAGAAATTTACAATTGTATTTAGATTTAGGATTGAAATTGAAAAAAAATTCATCGAATAGTAGAATTCCATCAAGCGTCATGGCTAAAGACATATATTGATTTTAACAGTCAAAAAAGAAAAGTCTAAAAACGAGTTTGAACAAGATTTTTTCAAGCTGATGAACAACTCTGTTTTTGGAAAAACGATGGAAAATGTAAGGAACAGAGTTGATATAAAATTGGCACATACTGAAAAAAAGTTGAAGAAATTTGTTTCCAAACCATCCTTTCGACGATTTCAAATTTTTAATCAGGATTTAGTGGGAATAGAAAATATGAAAACCAAATTAGTGTTAGATAAACCAATATATGTCGGACAAGCTATTTTAGATCTTTCTAAATGCATTATGTATGATTTCCACTACAACTATGTGAAGAAAAAATATGACCAAAAAGCTAAATTACTCTTTACTGATACTGATTCTCTCTGTTATGAAATACACACAAATGATATTTATGAGGATATATTCAAAGATAAACAACTATTTGACCTTTCAAATTATCCTCCAAATGATAAGCATTTTGACAGTACTAATAAAAAAGTTCCGGGAGTTTTCAAAGATGAAACTGGTAAAGTACCCATTAAATCATTTGTAGGGCTAAGGAGCAAAATGTATTCATTTACCTATGCAGAGAAAGAAAAGCAAGTGGCTAAAGGCATTGCACGAGCAACTATTAAGAACGATCTACGTCATCACATGTATGAGGATTGTCTTTTTAATGAAACTATTCAAATATGTCAAATGAAATCCATTCGCAGTGAAAACCATACAATGCAAGTAAAACATATAAATAAGTTAGGACTTACTGCTTTCGATGACAAACGATACGTTCTTAATAATGGCTGTGACACACTTGCCTTTGGTCACTACATGACAGAATACTTGAACAATGAGGTAGACTTCTGATGATTTATCGTTTCTTGATTGAAATATAATATAATGATTACTAAAGTTGGTTCAAATGTATATATCACTTTGAACATTAATATTATCAATGTTGAAATATATGTTTTATGTTACATAAGAATTTGTAAATATATATACAAATGAATCTGTTTTTTTCCCCTCACAAATGATAAAAAATATACATATGAAATTGTTGATATTTATAGTGACTTTATGAATAAAAAAACATGCATATATAATTCAGTTTCCTCTACTGTTTTACACGTATTTATATGAGAGCAGATGCGTTAAAGGGACGGTGTCCCTGAAAATCAATTAATTTTACAAAATTTTATAATGCAAAATCTTTCTTTTCATATGAAAGTATACATTCTCATATGTACAAATTCAAATTTTCAGGCTAATCTAACGCACAATTTCGCAGTTATAGACATTTAAAAACGTCATTTTGAATTTAGGGTGCGCAGTTCTAATTCATTCCACTAGCGCCACCTACAATGTATTGAGTTTTTACTATAGAGGTATACGGAGATTTATAAATTACAAAATCGACAATATTAGAGTGGTTACTGCATATTTTCAAATAAATTTTTTTCTGGCTCATTTTTTCCTCTATCTAGACCGTTTGGAGTAAAATTTACATTTTCAATAAAAAATTATTTTCAGGGACACTGCATCTTTAAGAAAAGGTAAATGAACATTATTTCATCATAATGCTGTAACTTATTATGCTTGAGGAAAAACTGCCAGACGTAGTATCATCATGAAACAATTTTTAATCATTTATAATATAGTTGCAACAATATGAAGGAAACCTCAACGTCTTAGTTTGAAGTCAATGAAGTGGACGTTCATCAATGAAATACAAAAAAGAATTTCTTTTTTTATCAAAACGTTTTTGACGCATACCTATTTCCTTTCTTAAAAATTTCTTAAATCTATGATAACTTTCGAATTTTACATTTTTTAGAGTTAATCTGGTATGCATGGTATGTTCATACATTGATGGATAATACTTATTTAAACTATATAAAAAGGGCAATATTTCATTGCCGCCTCTTTTCTGAATATTTCAAAATTGGTAACTGTAGGTCTAAAAAACTTTAAGTATTTCTAGCCATGGTATATAAAGATCAGCAAAGGCTTTCTCAACAGCTAAATAATCCATTAATTCTATAAATAATGCCAAATGATTTTGTAAAATTTTCTCCTTATTTTTAATGTTGTCAATAATTTGAATGAAGTCTTCGTGAGATTTTGAAAGAATCATCATGCCTTTGCAACATCTTTAGTGTATTCGATGCTTCAAACAAAGACATTGGAATTTCAATATAATGTTCATTTACCTGAAGAAACATTTTAAATGTCTTCATAAAACGTTATGAACTGCGGTGGCTGCTGTGATAGCTGCAGGTGTTGTTGAGGTTGAACCTGCTGAGGCTGCTGTGATAGCTGCAGGTGTTGTTGAGGTTGAACCTACTGAGGCTGCTGTGATAGCTGCAGCTGTTGTTGTTGTGTTTGAAGCTGTTGTGGCTGCTGTGATAACTGTAGCTGTTGTTGTTGTGTTTGACGATTCTGAAATAATTACACAAATATAGCAGAAATCAAGGAAAAGAATTGATGAAATAAAAGGCTACTTATTATGTTGAGAGGAGGTTGTTGGTGACAATTCTGAAATTATAATCACGAAAAAATAGCGAATAGATAGAATGAAATACTACTTACAAGGTCAATATCTTGAGGAGCCTGGTGCGTCTGTTGACGAGGCTGAAATAGTAATCATACAAAGATAAGAATGTATTGAAATTCATAAAAGGAATATGAACTATAAAGCACATTAACTGTTTTGTACAAAGAATACTTACTGTTTCTAGTAAACTTAGTTTCCCTTTAATGGTTGGTATAAGTCCAACCAGCTCCTCCAAATCTTCAAAGGGAAGACTCAATGTCTTCCCTTTCCTATAAATGTGGATGTACACCACATTGTTGTACGAAAATTTGTTTACAGTCACATTAAATTTATCCGTAACATCCACATAAAGTTTAGGTATTCCATTGGAATACCTAACTTCTAAATTAAAATTTTGAGAAGCCATTTTTTCCCTAACACTTACCTTTTCCCGGCAAAACGTCAGTGCGGCTGTTTTGACATTTGGCGCGAAATTTATAGAACAAAATGTCCAAGGAACACGTAGAATAAACGACTCTGATTGGTGTATTTCTTAGAAGGAAATTGTCAAACCAAGTCACATTTGAAATGAAAATATTATTTTTCATTCTGGGAATGTGACAGATAAATCTTGACTAAGAACTATTTTTTGACATATAAGTGTTGACATTTAGCATTTGTTAGACTATTATTGGATAGAAGGTTGTGCTATCAGGAAAAATCTATGACATTAAAAGACGATTTGGGATAATTTACAAATTAAAATTTTGACAAATATCATTTTAATTAAAAAACATATTCATCAGGAAACACTATGACATGAAAACGTGATTTCGGAACAATGTGTTATGTTTTTAAATATTCTTTTGTTTTAATATGACCTCACCTTACCCAAATAAGCTAACGTTTTCGTGATAAAAATGTTCTGTTTAAGGTACAAGGTGACCTAGACAAGGTGATCTGAACAATTATACAAGCAATCAAACGATTTGTGAAACTTTCAGCAAAGAAAGAAAAAAAAAAGAAGGATTGATGGTCTTTGGAAAACATGAAAACAATGTAAGGTAGTATAATGCATTTCAGCAACGTTTAAAATTACTTTATATCCGATTTATTAGGCAGTTTTATAATGGAAGTCAGAAGAGGAAAATCATACACTACCACTATGCAATCTGTATTATTTTTTAAAAGGTTTCTGGCAATATGATGAAGTTAATTAAAAATTGTCTCTGAATGTTGTCTGAATTGTTAGATATTTCTTCTTATTCTATCTTTCCTACGCAGGGCTCCTCCTGTGAGCTTTACCACAACCTATAACCACTTACTTGTCGTTGAGATCCGAAATGACTTTTAGCGAAATGTTAGCCATGTGAATACAGATAAGATTATATTTATTTATTTATTTATTTATTTTTTTTAGATATTAATATTTCCTGATTTGTATCATTATGTAAATCTAAATAACAACATCATGCAACATATTTATAAATATATTTTGATATAAATGTGAAGGTGAGGCTCTGTTATTTGATCATCATGATGGAGCTCACCAGAATAGCATGGCTTCTAGTAGTACTTTTCTCGTGTTTATCTGCACCGATATTAGATTTCATTGAACACTGCCATCCAGACGATATTAGTGAATTCATATATGTGTGTGATGTAGATTTAGCGGATTCTACAATTTACCTTCATAGGAAAATTGAGTCGGTAAAGACCATCTATTTAGTTGGATCGGCCGTTGGAAATGTGCACCTGACTATTAAACGAGAGCTGGCACCCAATTTACAAACTGTAATGATAAGAGGCAGACAGGGATATGTTGACTGCCAAAGGTTCCATCTACCTGTGGATGTGAAAATTGTTAAGAAAGACACTGAGTTGTGTAAGGTATGATTCTAAAAAAAAAAAAAAAAAAAATGTAGGCTCCATAACATGTCATATGAATATTTGGAATGATGTATATGGAAAGTGTACTGGTATTTCCTGTACTTGCTTTGAATATTGAAAATAAAGTGGACAAAAATTTAACAACAAATTTTCCAGTGAGGTTCTTTATCAAATTTAGGATGGAACATTTAATGTAGATATAAAGCATTTATTATTTTTTGCCTTATACTGCATAATATGACCTTTGTTCAGTTTAGGGGACTGGGACTATATAGATCAAAAATACACATTTTTTAAAGGGTAAATATGACATATTATAACATCACTTTACACTTCATTAAAAGGCATCATCCACTACTGTATCCACGACTCGTCCATCCACTACTGTATCCACGCCTCGTCCATCCAGTACTGTATCAACTCGTCCATCCACTACTGTATCCACGCCTCGTCCATCCACTACTGTATCAACTACACGATATGTACTACGTCGAACCACTACTGTATCCACTACAAGACCCATGACTCGTCCATCCATGCCTCATCCATCCACTACAGGATCCACACCTCGTCCATCCACTACTGTATCCACGCCTCGTCCATCCACTACTGTATCAACTACACGATATGTACTACGTCGAACCACTACTGTATCCACTACAAGACCCATGACTCGTCCATCCATGCCTCATCCATCCACTACAGGATCCATACCTCGTCCATCCATTACTGTATCCACACCTCGTCCATCTACGCTTCCAAGCAGCTCCAACAGCAACACCAAGCAGGACTCCGAGGAATCAATGTCATTGTCATCCATTATTTGGATGATATTTGGAATTCTTGGAGGTAATATTGATTTTACACTTGTTCACATAGGAATATTATAAAATTTTTAGATATTTAAGACATATACCTAATGTATATATCTGCTACAATGCTTATCATATATAAAAATCCAATGACGGTTAAACATGTGACATGCATGTTCTTGAAACGTTCTACAATATTTCCATGTTTAACAGAGTACTCCATTCTTTTTAGTATTTATAAGCTGTGTAGGCAGTTGCATACAAATGTTGAAATATATAAAAGAATATAAAAGGAAAATGGTTATGAGACCCTTCTATAGTAACCATAATAGATTAGAGGGTTTCGAAGAAGTTCCACTTGTTTCAGTAAGATGATATTTTCTTATTTTTCTGTTACAGTTGGTTGTGCAATAGTAATGACCATTTGGATTTTAATAGGTAATCTTTTCTTTTCTCTCAATAGCTATAGTAGGACAAGACTTCAATGTGGAAAATTTAATACTGAGATTGAGACAATTATTCATACATCTACTTCAACAAAGACAGCCTCAACAGAACACTGTGAATACAGAGCCTAGATATAATTTAAGACCTAGACGTAGGCGAGTTAATTATAGGGTTTAATTTTTGATATTATTTATAGATAGAAGACATAAGGGTACAGAAAGGAAGAAAAGAGAATTAGAGATGGTAGACATAGGACATCCAGAGGAGGAGAAGGAGGAGGAGGAGATTATCTATGAACATTTTGTATAGGTTTATTATGCTTTAATGATGTATATTTTTACTCAGTTTAGCTTATTTGTTACATTCCATTTTGCTATTATATTGTGGTTTTCAGTTGTGAATAGAATTCACCAATGACCTTTCTAAATTTGTTTTTTTTAAAGAAATGGCAGCACTATGTCATAACCATATGTATGCAAATTCTTGATGTATTAAAGAAGCTGTAAGAATAAGGGCTGAATTTAGCCTTGAAATCATTCAATTATTTCCTGTGTGCTGTCCTTCCTTTGAAGAAAAAAAGTTATTTAGGATGAAAATGTAATGTATTAGAAGATTTCTTACAGTTATTTTATTCATAAAGATTTGTTTAATATATCACGATTAAGGTTTGAAGAGGCAGGGGTACTGACGTCTGGAAACGTTAAAAAGCGAACAAAAAATATTCAAATACACACTATGTAGAAATAGACATCTTTATATCGTTTATTTCATTCGTGTATGCTGTATATTTCATCGGTATCCACTCATAATAGATTGTTCCATTATATAACAAGAGAAAATCGGCAACTTTTATCTATCTAACAACTTTTAAGACTCATTCTTACAAAATAGCCCCCCCCCCCCTTTTTTTTCGTTTTGTTTCTGGGGCATTGTTCCACCCTGAGTTACAGAACCCCGCTTGGTCAGAAAATTTGTATTTATGATATACACCTTTGGTAAAATTGGCTTTCTGTAACCTGCGGTGGAACAATGTTGGAAAAAACTTTTCCGTTTTACATTGATTTCTATGGTAAAAACGCACATTTTAACCCAAATATCCGTCTTATTATCAACGATTTATTCAAGTGGACATTAGTTTCAGATATGGACCGAGTTAGTTGACATATTTACAGTAAATTTTTCTCAAATTTTGCATTTTAAAATTTCGACTTTTTCCGGGCAGATTTTACGCCTTATTCTAACAGCTCCTTTGTATCTTAAAATACTTTAGTGTGCTGACATTCCATTTTTTTTTATTCTTCGGAGCTTGAATAGTTAAATCTTATATTTCATTGAGACTCCAGGTGTGTACATGTATTAGACTGTTTATGCTCCATATTTTACCCGATTTTGATTATAATATTGAAGTATTAGAGGACCTCAAAAAAGGTTGTGCCAAAATATTTTTTAGAGGTTTTTAATGTGAAATGTTAGATATATCAGATTGTTATTTGAAGATTCTGTTGATACTGTCATGTAATTTTGCTTTTTTGAAATATGCAATTAATATTTTGAATTTTGTTTTCAACATTGTTTGATACATATATTGTATAAAAGATTGCAATTTGTATTGCGATTACTTTGTATCAGTCCCAGTGTATCAATTAAAAAGAATCTGCATTTCTAACAAATTTTTATTCTACCACTTGTCATGTAATTGTGCTTTTTTGAAATATGCAGTTAATACTTAATATTGATGTTAGGAAATGTTTTATATATATATATTTTTTTTTTTTAAGATTGCAATTTGTATTGTGATCACTTCTTTGGTAAGAGTTATCTTTCTTCATATTAACCTTTATTATCAAATATTAATCTTGTAGTTTCAGACCATTTCTCAATTTTAAATAATCATAAGATATTACAAAAGGAACTCTTAATGCCAAAGTAGCAGTATGATATAGTTTTGTTGGATATTTTTTCTGTTTCTTTATGTTTTGCTTCTTATTGATACTTTATTTCAAATATTGATAACATGGTTGTTTGATATAGATATGTAGCTCAATTTGTTTTCAACCTAGATGTGTTCATATATCAGACTGTTTAACCTCCATATTTTGACCACCATACAGACTGAAGTATGAGAGGACCTCACAAAATGGTTGTGCCAAAATACTTTTTAAGAGTTTGTATTGTGAAATGTTTGATATATCAGATTGTTATTTGAAGATTCTTTTGATACTGTCATGTAATTTTGCTTTTTTGAAATATGAAATGAATATTTTGAATTTTGTTTTCAATAATGTTTGATATATATATTTTATAAAAGATTGCAATTTGTATTGCGATTACTTTGTATCAGCCCCAGTGTATCAATTAAAAATAATCTGCATGTCTAACAGATTTTTCTTCTACTACCTCAGTTCACACATATATTTTAAATGTTTATAATATTTGTATGGTTAAGACTACCTTAAACATATAATTTCATCGAGAATAGTTTTAAATTACATAAAAAAGTGTTATCATTTTTTTTTTCAAATATCTCTTGTTCAATATGATTACACACTTACTTTTAATACTCAATTTTTCCATAAGGTTTTTTAGCCTAGCTTTTTATATGATTGTGTCTGTTAGTTTTTTTTTTAATGAACAGTTTGTGTGATTTTTTTTACCTCAACAGTAGTATTAAAATGTTTGCTTTTGCATGATTTTTTTACACAAGAAGTGTTGAAATAAATTGTTAAATTTATACACTTGACTTCCTGAATATCAATTAATGATGGATTTATGGTATGGTGCTGTCTTGTCTGCTGATGAATCCTAATAGTATCAGCCAATGACTCAATAAATGCTCACTCATTTAAGTCAAAGTGGTAAATTGTATTGTATAGTGCTGCATGTCCAATAACAAAAAAAAAAAACAAGAAATACACCACTAATTTTACTTTTTATGATATATTTCAGTTTAAATTACATTTCACAAATATGATAGTTTTGTCTGTATAATCCTATTGTAATGAATGCAGACAAATGACTAATTCCTAGGAACAACAATAATCACATCTTTCTTGTATTTGGCTGAAAATTGTTTAATAAGATTAAAATAAATTTTCCATTCTCCGCCTGCAAGTCCACATCCAATTTTAAATGGAAATGCGATTTTCTTATATTCTGTTTTTCCTAATATATTTAAACTTTGTCTAAACCACTGAACTCGCTGTTCTTTAGAATCTTTGTATGGGGGTATATTTCGTCTAAATTTTCTGTTGCATACACCAAAATCCCACTGACTAAGCATACAAATCACAGATGGAAATGATTCCTTAATAAAAATGTTAATGGTTCCAGGAATTCCTCTAGAGTCCTCATTTGCTAAGTTTCTATTCTGTATTGGTTGACGGTACTTGTACACATCTGCCCAGGGAAATTTTTCCGCAATTTTCAAAGATAAGCCATGTGCATGTACTGTTAAACAGTTCACTTGGTGACAGATTGCATCTACATTGTCGCAGCATAAAATATCTCCATACACCAAACGATACGACATTATGTTCTCAATAAATGGGAAAATAAGTCTCCATATGTATGAAGTACACTTTCATCATGGACATAAGATTATTCTTATCTTCTAATTACTAAATATGGATGATCCCGGAAGTTTAAGACATTATAACTCAAGCTATAAAATCTGATTATTACGTGTGGCCGTTTTATTCTATCAAATTTCTTTGCTGTTGGTTTCCTCACTTTCCTTTCATGAAGCCACTTTGTATGATAACGCCTCCTAAAGCAGAATTTGGGAAAGAATCTGTCTAAATTCATCTTATATAGATAATGATGTATATCTATTGAGTAATGTTTTTTATATCAGCTGATAAGAATGGTTTTGGAGGTTCCTTAATGTACTTTAAGGAGGTGCATTGAGGACTCTGAGGTGTCTGGGACCTTTGAGGTGCTTGGAGGACCCCGGAGGTGCTTGGAGGACCCTGGAGGTGCTTGGAGGACCCCCGGAGGTGCTTGGAGGACCCTCAGAGGTGCTTGGAGGACCCTGGAGGTGCTTGGAGGACCCTGGAGGTGCTATGAGGATCCTGGAGGTGCCGATCCCCCCCCAAAAGTCCTCTACTACTAGTGGACGACTGAAACTCTTGTAAATTTTTCTTTGGAAAATCTGACGTTTTTGCACTATCGCTAGATTGAGTTTTCGACACGAAATTTTTCTTATGATTGAGAGCATACGTATCAGACAAAACAGCGGCTTGTTCAAGAGTTTTAACATTTTTGTCTTCCAAATGAGTTCTTAAATCTTGATGTACATACTCTTTGAACTCTTCTATCAGAGTGAGTTGACGTAAATTGTCAAATGAATTGGGAATTTTCTTAGATCGAAACCACTGATCAAATAACTCTTCTTTTTCTCGAGAAAATTCAACATATGTTTGATTTTCAAACTTTTTGTACTTTCTAGACTTTTGTCTGTACGCCTCAGGTACTAACTGATATGCTCTCAAAATCGTGTCCTTGACCTTGTCATAGTCTGAACTCTCAGCAATACTGAGCGCCGAGTACACTTCAGCCGCTTTGCCAATAAGTACGCTTTGTAACAAAGTTGGCCAAAAATCACGTGGCCACTTCAGAATTGCCGCGATTTTCTCAACATGTGGAAAATATTTGTCCACGGACTTTTCTTGAAATTTTGGTACTAATCTGATATTTTTGGCGGCGTCGAATTCAGACTTGACAAGCGAAGGAACAGGATTTTCTTTAGCGCTTTTCTCTAACTTTAACTTTTCTAACTCAAACTGGAGTTCTTTCTCGTGCATACGTTCCTGTTTCTCTCTTCATTTTCTCTTTCAAATTGTCTTTCTTTTTCTTCGTTTTCAACTTTCTCTTTCAAATTGTAATTGTATTTTCATTTTCTCTAATTCAAACTCAAATTTTGACATTTTGGTTTCGCTTGAAACAGGTTCAACAGGAAAAACTTATGACGAAAAGATTTCCTCAGCTAAAAGCTCTTTAGCCACAATATTTCTAATTTCTTGTTTTCTCATAGAAGATTTTACATCTAACTTCAAGTGAAGACCTAAACCAATCAAATTATCTTTTTTCAGTGATTCGAACTCATCTACAGTCGACGATTTCAAAAATTCAGTGCCCGAAAATACCATGATTGATTTCTGCTGGCAAAAAAATTGAGAAAAATATTTTCTTTTTTTCAAAAACGAACTTTACGCAAATATGCAGAGATTACGATCCCGGACGAGCCTCCAATTCTGTTATGGGTCAGAATACCCCAAAACGCCAGCAAAAATCAGACAAAGACAGAATATAAATTTACAAGTTTAATTAAACAAGTTTGACCTGACGCATGAGTGTAAACTTACAACATGGCGCTTGAATTCGAAGAGACGAAGCGGAGGCAAGTAGAATCCCGGCCGTATCATTGATATTAAAGCTTAACAAGGTAAAATATAATTGCCGATCGTTTAGTTTTATTTTATTCGAGTGAGACACAGTCAATAATCTCCTCGAAAATTTGCCAATTCGTGCCGGCCATATCCTAAATTTGGGTCCCGGGTTTGTTCAATGTACTTTCCTGCGGCCAACACACCCCTACCAACCAAATATCCAAGTGTCGTTGGCCGTTTCTGCGGCTAGTCTTCGGTATACTATGTTTGTTCTTATTGATTGTATTGGGATCATATTTATTTTCAGCAATTAATTTTGTCTCTTTGAGTAGAAAAACATTGAACCTTAAGATGTCCTTCATACCTTCAATCATGCTGTATGGTATTACCCATACATTTGACCATGCCGTCTATTGTAGTTATCGATATTTTCCATATCATTAACACATATTATTGATATAGATGTGTGATGCTGTAAAACACACATAAATATATCAAAATAACAATAACTCTTAAATACGGCATATTCCCACCTCGTACAAGTGTGCAACACATAACACGCATGTGGTGTTTGATTTGTACTGGGTAGGGGAGTGGGACGTATTGTTACTACTATTGCGGATGCAAGCTGCCACTGCTAAAGCGAGTTCGGTCGAGGCATCAGCCTCTTCGGCTGGACAAACTTTGCTGAGTACAGCATGTACTGCATCATCAGCTGGAGAGCTTGAGGGCAGAATGAAACAGTTGATACAGGATCTTTCTTTACATATAAGCATAAAGTTGACGGAATTTGACAAATGTAAGAATCTTATCGTCAATACTTTAATAATAATAGCTTTCAATGAAATTGAAATAGAATTGATGCAATTACGAAGAAACGGAAAATACATTTTATTTGCTGGTGATTTTAATAGCAGAACAGGTACTGACCCAGATTTTTATGAATTTTTGTATGAAATTGACGAAGAAAATATGGGAATTTTTGAAAACTCTGTGTATAATTTTGATGAATCTGTTTTTGCAAAAGTTAGAAATAATTGTGATTCAACGAAGAATAATTACGGGAATATACTTCTAGATATGTGCAGATCAAATGATTTGTTTATTGTAAACGGACGAATTGGAAGTAATATTGAGGGAAACTGTACTTGCAAAGAAACTAGCGTTGTAGATTATTTCATTTCTTCATTCGATCTTTTCCAAATGATTGAAAATATGAATGTTTTACCGTTCAGTAAACTTTTTTCTGATGCGCACAATCCAATTTCTATTAAAATAAAAAGTGCAATGCCAAATGATCAAGAAAATTTAAACTTTGAAAGCGATTCAGAAACAGAATCATGTGTAAGGGAAGTAATCCGAAAATGGGACAACGATAAAAAATCTTCCTATAACCAATCAATAAACACTGTAGAAATCGATCATTTAATGAGAAAAGTTAAAACATTCTCTGAAAGCCCCCAAAATATAAATAAAAGTGATATTAATGATGTTATGGATAATTTGAATAAAATATACCTCCGTGCAGCAGAAGAAACATTTGGTAAAAGAAAAGTTAACAATAACTTTGAAAACGAAAATAGTAAAAAGTTCCCACAAACCAGACCCTGGTTTTCAAATGATTGTAGAAAAGCAAGAAAAACATATCGAAAGAGTATGAGAAAGTACAAATACAATAGAACAGTAGTAAACAGACAACGGTATAAAAAGGATGAACTTGATTATAAAAAGACTATGGATAGGGAAATTAAATCATACAGAAGAAATATGAGAAAACAGTTTAAATCAATGAGATCAAATGATCCGAAAGAATATTGGCGAATACTTAACAAAGGAACTAAAAATACTACGTGTACATCCAAAACTATTACTATAGAATCTCTCTACGAATATTTCAAAAACCTGAATGAATCTCCGACTGATAATAATGCTGATGATGATAATCATATATTACATATAAATCAAAATGATATATTAAACCTAAATCACGAACTTAACTCAAGAATAACATGTGAAGAAATTACAAATTGTATAAAAAACTTAAAAAATAACAAAGCCTGTGCGGATGATAGGATTATAAACGAATATATTAAATCAACATTAAGTTTATTTCTCCCTCTTTATGAAGAACTATTTAACGTAATATTTGATACTGGAATTATACCAGAAAGCTGGCTAAAGGGTAACATTAAACCAATTTATAAAAAGAAAGGAGACAAGTATAACCCCAAAAATTACAGACCAATAACTATTTTGAGTTGTATAGGAAAATTATTTACTGCAATTTTAAACACCAGATTGAACAAATTTTCTTATGAGTTTAAGGTACTAAATGAAAATCAAACAGGTTTTAGAAAGAAATACTCTACTTTAGATAATATATATGTAATTTATTCCTTAATTGAACTACTTAGAATAAAAAAGAAAAAAATGTACTGCGCTTTCATCGACTTTGAAAAAGCTTTTGACACTGTATGGAGGGACGGACTGTGGTACAAAATGACGCTTAACAGTATAGACGGGAAAATGTTCAGATTCATAACAAATATGTATAATGATATCAAATCTAGGGTAATCTATAATGGGCAAGTTTCCGAATTCTTTTGTTGTAATAATGGAGTCAGACAGGGGAAAAATCTATCCCCTTTTCTTTTTTCAATCTATTTGAACGATTTACAGAATTTCTTCGAAAACACAGACATTGATGGTCTATTAACTTTAAGCTGTGATATTGAACAAAAGTTGAATGTATACGTTAAATTGTTTGTTCTGTTGTATGCGGACGATACCGTTCTCATGGCCGAATCAAGTACAGATTTGCAAAAACAATTGGATAATTTTAAGGTATATTGCAATAAATGGAAATTACGTGTGAATGTTGAGAAATCAAATGTGGTGATCTTCAGTAAGGGTCAAATTCCCAAAAAACTTTCTTTTAAATATGACTCCAAAGAACTAAAAATTGTTTCTGAATTTCAATACCTAGGTGTTTTATTTGCAAGATCAGGTTCATTTAATAAATGTAAACAATCGCAAATTAAAAAAGCAAATAAAGCGATGTATGACATCCTCAAAAAAGGTAGAACGCATAACTTATCTATACAATGTCTCTTAGATTTATTCGACAAAATAGTGAAGCCTATACTCCTGTACGGATGTGAAATTTGGGGGGTTGGTAAAAATGATTGTATAGAAAGAGTTCATCTTAAATTTTGCAAACTCCTTTTAAAACTTAAATTATCAACTCCAGACATAATGATATATGGTGAATTAGGACGGTATCCCCTAGAAATAAATATAAAAACACGCGTGATTTCTTTTTGGTCCAAATTAATAAATGGAAACCACTCAAAGCTCTCATATATTATCTATAAAATGTGCATGTTTGAAAATGAAGTTTCAAATAATAAAATACAATGGATAGAAAATATAAAAAACATCTTAAATAGCTGTGGACTTTCTAATATTTGGCTATCTCAATCCTTTCCGAACGAAAAATGGTTAAAACTTAAAATTCAACAAACTCTGATAGATCAATTTAAACAGAATTGGTTATCCAAAATTCAAGACTCTCCGAAGGCTCTAAACTATAGGATATACAAGGAAAAACTAGAATTTGAAAACTACTTTAACTTCCTCTCAGATAAAGATGCTCTAACTTTTTGTAAATTCCGGACGTGTAACCACTACTTACCAATAGAAAAAGGACGATGGCTTAACATCAGTAGAGAAAATAGAATTTGTGACCTATGTGAGACTGACGGACTTGGAGACGAATTCCACTATTTACTTGAATGTCCTGCATTAACTTCTAAAAGAAATTCTCTTCTTCCGCTAAATATAATTCGAAGACCTAATATTCTTAAATTTAAAACAATAATGAATTCACAGCGACAGTCGACATTACGAAAAGTATGCCATTTTATTAGAATAATTTTTAAAGAGAATCCTGCGTAATTAGTTGGATATAGTATCTGTATGTCATCAATTAATTAGTAGTATCATTCTATAGTGAAGTAGACACTCATTATTCCATTATATTTTCACTTTATTCTTTATTCTTGTCACTGTAACATTAGTATATTTATGCATATTTTCTTATCATTCCTGTCCAAAATTGAATATCTGTATCATAACTTATGTCTTAATACCATTGTATCAACAAAGGTTATAAGAAATAAAGTATATATATACTTTTTTAGCCTCGCCGGGGATCCTGATCGCAGCATCAGGAGGGGATTTCCAACAACAAACCGCCTTATATCAGATATAAGTATGGTAGAGTAATGTCATATTATTATTTCATTTTTCTTTGTTATAGTGAAATCAGTTTTCTTTTAAGAACCAAATCCTTATCGAGAAGGATATATGAAATGATATGAGTCAAACACATGTGTGCCTGTCGACTTATTATGTAATGGATACAATAATTGTGGTCCTAATGATAATAGTGATGAAGCTAGTGATTGTGGCTTTCGACTTGTGGTGTAATGGATACAGGAATTGTGGTCCTGATGATGATAGTGATGAAGCTAGTGATTGTGGCTATCGACTTGTGGTGTAATGGATACAGGAATTGTGGACATGGTGATAATAGTAATGAACCAAGTGATTGTGGTTTGTGTCGTAATTTTGTACTGGGTATTGTATTACTAATATCTCTCTACTTATAACACACACATTGAAGCAGCAGTCAGTTGGTACCTTCTTTGTCAACTTTGTTTATGAGAATGAGCGTTTTGTAACTTTTACTATTTCTATTTGCAGAAACTTATCCCTGTCAAAGATTTCTTATTGAATGGCTTTTTTTAATTTCTTTAATTTTTATCTTACATCTTTTTTTCCGGACACATCACCATATTTGGTTTTGATATCTCGATATAATCATAAACTTGATTGACAATATGAATTTGTCATCAGCTACTTTCATGTCTTTCAAAAACAGTTCTTCCTCTGTTCATCAAAGTTCAAAACAGTCGCATTATTTCAAGGAATGCATGTTACGTCTGGGAAACATAGCAACACATAAGGATACTTTTATATGAAATTGTGACTAAATAAAAGTGTGACAGACAGACGCCGGGCAAATCGATCCCTTCCTTCTGCTTGGAGGATATCCTGCATATTAGTAAAAACCATTCCAAGGAATGCATGTGTCGCCCGCGAAACATAGCAACACTCAGGAATCACTTTTATAGGGTGTGACAGACAGACAGACAGACGGAGAACGGACAAAGTGATCCCTATGTGTCGCTATGCTTCGCAGGCGACACAATATAAGAAAGCATTAAAGATTTTCTTTTAAGCTTGCTTTGACATATTTTGCTATATACAATCATCGGAAGTATTATCGAAACATTTCAAATCGGAAAATATTCCTGGTCTTTTTCCTGAGTGTATACACATGGCCTATCAGTTATACAGATATTGTGTACTAGAGTACAGAGAGAAAGAAAAGCGAGGTCACCATAAATCTTCCTAGATCGCGGTCTTGCACCCTCTTGTGCCTCGTAATATCAATATTTAAATTGAGGCATTTAAAGGGCGCAGATATAGCTTATATATATTTATGTCTGGAGTACATACGTAAGATCAATGTATTTTACTTCACGTTTCATTACAAAAATGAATGAAAGTCAAAGAAAATACAATATCAGAATAGCTGCTGCTAATTTCGGATCATCTCATTTCAGATGGCTAATATATACACCTTTATGTACCTTTATAATATTACGTGACATATAATGGGGCAAATTAAAGGCCGGATTCTAACCTACTTTTGATACGGCTATATGCAGTTATTACTTCCGCAGTAAAATTTTATCATCTAAATAATTATACATTAAATTAATGTACTACTAATGAATGAATCCTTGTTAAGTCATTTACTCTTAATTATAATGACGGTAAAGGTGATTAGAGGTAGATAAAGGTAGATAGGACATGATGTAGGATAGAATGTAGGAAAGGATGGGGTAGGATTGGATTGAAATGAGGTGGATTGGATAGAGTGGATAAAAGAGGTGGATGTAGGATGGTGGATCTCTGGGCCTCTCAATTATACAGATATTATGTACTAGAGTACTCTCTGACTCAATGAGCGATATATACTTACCTCACTTGTACAATCATATATCCTTACATACAGACTTATACACTGTGTTATGTTTTAATTTCACATTCACATAAGAAAAATTGCTTCCTCTTATATCTCTGCTATAATTCAAAATTAAAAAGACCAGGTTAATCATTTAATTAGAAAATCAAATACTTAATACTCTTCCTCAAAATGTTAAAAAAATATATAATAATTGAATTAACAAAACAAATCGAACAAATAGTCGTTAAATATAAACTGAAATATTAAGAAAAAAGAGGTTTCGATAAAAAATATTTTTTTAAAAGACTTACTTTTATATATATATTTTTTTTTTGATTTGCGATAAAAAAAAGATATTCAAAAATAACGAATTGAACTTACCAAGCTTGGGTTATGATCCTGTCCTTGTGTGCACTAACACATACGAAAGTGTATTAGTATCTGTTTTTTAAACAATTGAATTAAAAATATTAAAATGATTTTGATAAAAGAGAAAGTCATCTACATGAAATATTTTTGAAGAAATAAAAAGAAAAAAAAAACAACAACAAAAAACTTACGGGCAAGTGATAACTTGTAGAATATCGGCTAAATATGCCATCTAGGCCATCACCTGGATGACCTCAGTAATCTTCTGGCATTTACATCTTTAAAAAAAGTAATAGAATTGACATAAATAAAATGAATAACAGGAGGAGAACAGCTGGAAATTTAATAAATACAAATCTTAATAATATGCAAAATTATTTTTTTCCCAATACTCTTAATTCAAAGGAATGTTCTTGATGTAATATTTTGCAGACCTTCATGTACTAATGAATTTACCAGGTGATTATAATTCAAACTTCATACCAAGAATAAGAATAAGAACAACTTTAATCTGTGTCATATCTTCCCATGTTATGGATATGATAGGTAGGCTGTGTTCTGCTCCTTCCACGTGCAACTTGATTGTAGTCTGTAACAAAATAAAGATATATGTAGTATTATGTAAGTATATAAGTATTTCATTTAACAATAATAATCAAATTAGTTTTTTTTTTCTTTTTGTTAAAAAAATATCCTAATTACATGTATACCTACCCTTTCCTTCGCTTCATGGTCTGGTTTAGCAGACTGCATAGTCATGGAGGACGAAGCTTCAAATCCTGCCGAGGGTGGAACTGTTGTTTGCCACTAAAAAATAAAACAAATTTGTCAGTAAAACAAAATTTTATTCTTGTGAATTCTGAGTTACTTGACGAAGACTAGATCTAGTGTCAATCTGTTAGCAACACAAAGTAAACATTCCTTAACCCCCCCCCCCCCCCATAGATCTCCGACTTTTAAAAACTTACCGAGCATGGTATTTTTTGGTCGTTGATGTATACAGCCACACAAGGGTTTACTAATATATCTTCGCATTCCACGTCTCCAGACTTGATCTTTAGTTTGTTAACGTTAGGGGCGTTAGACCGTAGGTCAATGTTACTTCTTGAACCAAAAAAAATTATCGAAAACAACTAGTTCTATCCCGTAGAGTGGGCGATCCGCCACATATTGTCCATGTCCCTGCCACTCTCACATCAGTCTCTCGTTCTCTAATCTGCATGAATGGATATTGATGGGTACAGCATAAATTGTCATCGAAATCACGAAGAAATTCAAAGCAAGAAGGGACGCCATCGCGGATTGGACTTTGAACCCTATTCGGAACTTTTCGGAATTGTTCTTCTAAAGAAAGTAAATTCCAGAAAATTGAATTTGTAACATTTTATTCCAGTATAAAACGTGTTTTTTTTTTTTTTTTTTTTTTTAGATTTTTAAATTTGGCTTTTAATATTTTTATTTGTGTACCCTATTTGTATTTTATTTGAATAAAGAGTGATCCATGTCATAAAATCCGAGAGAGAGAGAGAGAGAGAAAGGGGGGGGAGGTGTGTGCAGATAGGGTAATTAAGACAGTCATGATTACATTTATAAGATCGATGTATTTTACTTCACGTTTCATTACAAAAATTAATATTTACATTACTAGTAGATTCCCCATGTTAAACGCCCATTAGGCAACTAGAATTATATTCCAATAACTTGGGTTGCTATTGTGACGTCAAGTTCAAGACTTGCATGTAGGGAGAAGTTACCAACGTTCAAATACATTTGACGCTAGAACAGACAAAATGTGCGAAGAGCATGCAAATAAAAATTGCCGATATTTAGAATAAATGTAAATATAAGTAATGACTGTCACATCATCCCACTTTGCATCATCCTAAAATGTTTTTGCATTATTTTTGCTTTACATTTCACTTTTCTGTAGTATCTTATCTAGTTAACAATTACAGGAGAGGTTTCAATATCCGAAGTGTACATACGATCCCTATTGTTTTGTTTTATCAGACTTTACAAAATGGTGCCTTATTGTTGGTAGCACTTTCTGTATTCATTCTATTGAGTAAATCTCCTACAATAAGTGCAAAATTCGTGCATTACTTGGGTGTATGACCACTGATATTAAAGCCTATCTAGGCTTACTATGTGTGGACTAAGCACTATCATATGTAACTATGCGTCGATGGTCTAGTTGTTTATAGCCAGATGTAAATCATGTTAAGATGGCCAAATTCTTAAAGGCCTCTGGATGCGATCAACAGAAAATAAAACTGTTTAACTTCTGCCGTTTACTGGAATTTGACAAGGACACACTGAAAAAAATGTTATTCCTGCTGAATAACACAAAAAAAATAAAACTGTTTAACTTCTGCCGTTTACTGGAATTTGACAAGGACACACTGAAAAAATTGTTATTGCTGCTGAATAACACAAAAGTGTCAGTGCTAAATTCTATGTAGAAAATATACCGTCAAACGGTGTACAGCACTATAAAAATGCTTGACCAGCAACCTCAATCTACTAAACTTCCATTAGTTTAACATTAAGTTTTAAAAGTGCGATATTTCTGTGAAAGCTGTGGATTTAAGCGTCGAACAATATCTTAAGTTAAAACAAGATTTTAAACCAATACACTTTAATGTGCAATAAAGTCTATGGGATGGATTTTCCATATTCGACCATTTTCTGAGAATATGGAAAGTTACGAAATTCACATTTTCTCTCCAAATTATCAACATATTGCATTTATCAAATTGCTCGTGTGAAATATCGAAACATTAATGACTTTACAAATGATAAAGCAGTGATGATTTAGTGTATATAAATATTTGAAATCACAGTCGCATATTTTCTGTCAACCAACACTTTTTTTAAAAACGACCGAAAAAAAGTAGTGAGATTTGATGCTGAATAAAGCCTTGATTTTCAGAATACCTGTTCAAATTCGTCAAATATTTGTAAATTGTTGCTTTCTTTACAAGTTGGATAGAAATAGGGATAATTAATTATAAGAAAAAGGAGTTTAATGATATGGGGGTAAAAATGAGGATTTTTGAGATCTTAAAAACTATAATTTTTGAAAAAAATGTTTTCGCTGGAAATTGTTAAGCTTATCGTAAGGTATCATCAATTGAATTACCCTAACGATGCGATATCTGGATAAGCCCATGTAATTTGCTGAAAATTGAATTGCATTGTTTTGAATGGAGCATGACCCTTAACTTATTTTGTCGAGTATATTTTTTTATTTAATTATGTTATCAGGGAAGTACAGAGTGGACGGCAATTTGATAGTCGTCATGATGTAAAAAATGCTGTTTTCATGTGTATGAATAGTATTCTCAAGTAAGCTGTCATAGCAACTGTTGGGAGATGGATATCAAGACTTACATAGTGTGTTGATGATAAGGGGGAGTACATTAAAAGTTTGGTATAAATCAATTGAATGTAATGTCTCTCACTTTTACATAACACTCTAAAATACAGATCTTTTCAAATGCCGATTGCACACTACAACATAAATAACCAATCTTGGAAATAAATGTAACTGATTTTGGTTATAGAAATGTATATAAATCAGTTTTACCAATGACTTACAAGGATTTAAAACTTACAGCAATATCTATTTGATGCAGTATAGATTTTATACTGCCAGATGGCTTATTTTCAGCTTCTTTAGCCAATGCCCTGTACCTCTCCTTCCCCTCCTTATCCACCCCTGACCAGGCCTCCCGCCAGGCAGCTGGATTAAATCCAGGATGGTCTAAAATATATATAAGAACCCATCACAAATCAATGCATACATGCATTTTGAAAAAAATGTATGTTTAAAACATGGTATGAGAAACATGCATTTAACCATCCCTTGAAAAGCCATATATTTACATATTACAACCCATGTGTTTTTCCTGAAACATACCTTTAACACACATTCTTGTAATTAAACCATGTTTATTATCATGGTGGTTCTTGAACATTTAAGAAAATCAAATATCGTTGATTTTGCCATTATCTGACATCAACGCAAATTATTTCATTCTGGTTCATAGCTGGTACTTTATTCTGAGGATTACCCTTTTTATAAACAGTCAGGGGTCTGTCTTGTAGCAGTATAACTTACAATTTTACGTTAAAGTGTAGAATACAACTGCCAATTTCAAACCTAATTATCTAAACACAGATTTTTTTTGGTGATCCCAGTAAAATATTTTTTCTAATGGATGTTTTATTGAACTTCCAGCTGGTATCTGTCCCCTTCTTGTGCATCCTCTGTAAATATGCGCAGAGCATACAAACTTTGGGCCCTTTGGGTAACATATCTCTCATTAAATCCTATTTACTGGCCACAGACACGATGGTATTCCAGACGATTTGGGTTAGATATGTAAAGAAATCTTCTGTGCATCTATTTAGGGTAAACTTCAGCACTCAATCATTACACTAACAGAGTAAGGGCCTGAAACAATGTTGTAACCTGCACAAAGTATAACAATGTATGTGGCATTTCTTTTAACTTATATAAGTTATTAACTGATACAAGTTATAACTGGTAGAAGTTAATTTTTGAATTTTAATGCAGAGATTAACTTCTAGTTAAGTTATAACTTGTAACAGTTAAATAACTTGTATAAGGTATAACCTGCCGAAGTCAGACCCCTGACTTACAGAACAAATACCAAAAAGTGTGATCCATTACCTTTGTACATTTATACATTCTACAGACAAAAGTTCAATAAGATATCCTGTCTTTATATTGTTATGTTATACTTATAAGGTGTATATTGTAGGAAATCTCATCAAGGTTTATACACATGGAAGAACTGTGTATGTAACAAGAGCAAACTTAAATGCAAACAAATATATAGACAGACAGACATAATCCATTCCTTAGCCTGAAGTACTTTGTAATCCAGCCAAAATGTTGCTTTACCCTTGCGGTATTCACTGCAGAATTCAGTGAAGGCGGTCGGCCGCTCTTTAAAGGACTTCTTTCGCTGGTATGTTCTCCCGCTCTCGGCTCTTTGTTTGTTTCCTACCCAGAACTGAAATGATTTTTAACAATTTTACATTACTGCATAAACTTAAATCTTGCATTTTATTCACAAGCACAAACAAGATAACTTTATAATATACAAAACCATTTTTGGTGTTCTACAAATTTAAACATGGTACATTTCATGATTTGTTCTATAATTTGAGCTTTTTTATTTTTGGATTTAAAAAAAAAATGAAAACTGATATTATATAACGAGCATACTACAATCATTTACCCTTTGCATATTCTATAAACTACAAGAATGTTGCCTTTTGAAAATTGTTTTATCTTAGGCACGGTCCATTTGATATTCTGGGGGGGGGGGGGGGCTTGGGTTTTTTTCGAAAAAAATAATTTTGCTCTGAATTTTGATGAAAAAAATTAATTTGCTTATGGTGTGACAGAAAAATAAATCTTGCGCTTACAAGTAATCTGAATTTGAAGAATAACCATGAAACTCGCTTAAAATTCCTGAAAATTTTTCGGCTCGCTTCGCTCGCCTCAGTTTTCACTTTGTATAAAAAATTTTGGGCTCGCTTCGCTCACCATACTTTCCTTCTTTAATGGCAAGTTCATATTTAAAAATATCAAAAGTATACATGGAACTGGAAAAAAGGGGCTTCCTTAAATACATCATCAATATTATTTATTACTATTAATAGATACATGCATCACCATAGAGTCTAAAATTTATATACATTCTTGGAAGGAGAATTTGATTAAGTTTTTCACTAGTTTACATCTCTAAATTTGAAAATTTGTCTAGAAGAGCCTCCCCTCAGGCCCTCTTACAAGTTACATGACCTTATATACATTTTGTTTACTGAAAATTATATCATATTGTACAAATCTTTTATCTCTCTCAGTTTACAGATGAACACAAGTTTTACATAAAAATTCAGTGATGTTTAGAGCAATTTAAGCAAAAATAAAGAATTTCCGTTTAAAAAACACAAAAATTCTTAATATTCACATCAATTGTTAGAAAAAAAAATTCCTTGCTCCAACTTTGCAAGAAAAAAATAATTTTGCCCTGGTCCGGGGCGAAAACAAAATCTTGCTCCGACAAAAAACCCAAGCCCCCCCCCCCCCCAGAATATCAAATGGACCGTGCCTTAAAGATCTTGAAAATTCACTTGAAAAATCTGTATCGATATACATGTATTATGCATTGTTACGCCATTGATGTAGTTACTTTGCCTTCTGTATTTGGTATATTGTGTTTTGGCATTTTTTATAACAACCTTTGTGGTAATTTGACAATGTGCCATCTTCATGGTATTTAGTTGTATTATGTATTTTGGCAAAGTTCAAAATGAAGATGGATCAAACAACAATATGTTCAATGTAAAATGAGATCAATCTAACATACGAGCTTAGTGTAAATAGATGTACAGAATTAAAATAAGCCAGAGATTGATGTTCTATGATTTCATTACCTGCTACTGAGGCAAGTGTAATGGAGATCAAGAAAATGAAAAAGAGGCCCACTACACCACCGCTTGGCCTCCTCAGATCAGGGCCTAGGGTGAATTCAAAATGAGCAAATGAGTTTTGGGTTGTCAAAGGGAAAAAGATAATTGGCGAATTCAAAGCTGTATACATTATTCCAGATGGTAAGTAAATACTGAAAATTTTTTTTAAGTAAATTGAGTGGCGCGGTAACTTACCCTTTAGTAAATTAGGACAAAATAAAAAAAATTCTGTTTACAGTTACAAGTTATATACTGAACATATGCAAGTGTTGTCTGCAAGACATAAGGATGTGTGTCTACCAAAAAATGTGACTACTGGACAGACAGACATACAGACAGATGCCAGACAATGTGTCCCATGTGCTGCTATGCTTCGCAGGCATTACAAAATACATTTATATAAGCTCAAATTATAGGGTCGGCCGGGAACCTTAACACAATTCATTTTTTGCCTCATTTACAAATAAATCCTACTACACCAGATATATATCATGTACGTTAAACCTACAAATTTACCTTTACTTGAATTTCGCTCAAATCTATTTCTTGAGCAAGTGCTATTCTCTTCTCCTCATCCCCCTTTCCCATGCCTTTTCTGTACTTCTCTTGAAGTCGATGGAGCTGATGTTCGGAGTACTGAACACGAGGTTTCTAAAATATAGGTTACAGCAAAGTAAGTATATTAGTCAAAATCTCTAAGTTCTACATTTTGACCCCGCCTCATTTCCAGGGGGGTGTGATGTCAGTGAACATTGTGAAGTGTAAACAATCCTTAGATGAACTTACAGTCCAAGTTTGGTTACTGTATCCAAACTTAAATATGTGTGGGACAGAATTATGCACAGGACAGTCTAATTACTAAATACCCCCAACAGATCTTTAAGGATGGGGGCATAAAAATTTGAACAATTTGAATTTTTTTTTGTGCATTATTCAATGTAAGTAGAAAAAGTTTTAACAATTATCATCCCCCTCAACTTGATCAAGGGATTCCATTTGCAGACATCGCGAAAGTTTTTACAGCTTACCAGACATTTTTGTACTTTTGTAGAATTTAAACATGTTTATTAAGAAAAAGTTGAAATTTTTCACCAGACCGAAACAAATTTCACCAGATTTGTCTGGTGAGTTTGATGACTTTCGGATTGTCTGCATTTGCATGTTGTGTGTTTGTTTAATACGAACAAGCATTCTGAAAGTATTCCTGAAGCAATACATTTCCCCTACCGACCCAGACATATTTCAAAGAGGCATAATTCCTTGAAGAGTAAATGAAAGAACACAAAAGTGGAATTTGTTCTGTATTAATATGTCTACATATGTAAATTCATATACCAATTTAGATGTCAATATCTTAAAAGACAGCTAGAATAAGTCCGATAAAAGTCGGGAAAATTTAATTATTGCAAAGGGCAATAACCAAAGAAAAGAAAAAGGACATCAACCACGACAAAAGTTGAAGTCGACCTGTTTTACATCAAGACAAATTCATATACCAAATTTATGTCAATATTACAAAAGAAGGCTGAGAAAAGTCTGGAAAATGAAATTTTAACATAGTAGTAGGTTAAGCATAACAAAAGTCGAGACAAACTCATATACCAAATTTCAAGTCAATATCTCAAAGGAAGACCAAGAAAAGTCTGGAAAATTGAGTGGACAGACAGATAGATGGACAGAGAGACTGACTGACAAAAGGGGACTGGATGAAACCTATAGTCCCCCCACCCCGGTTTAACCAGTAGGGGACTAATAAGCTGTCAAAATAGCATATTGTATCGGGGGGGGGGGGCAATGTAGTATCTTAAATTTACTGTTTCAAGAAAGGCCAAAGGGGTGGATATATTATATAATGTTCAAAATGGCAAAGTTTAATTGCACTTCCCGTCTACACGAGGGTTGCCTAACGCCATTACAGTTTTAAGTGAAATAGATTCCACACAGTTTTTGACTTTATGTGTTTCAGTGAAATGCCAATCATTCAACAGATAATGTACAATTTATAATCTTTGTCACTTTCACCAGCTACAGGTGTTTAGTCAACGATGCCATAAATGATAAAATAAACGAATGCAAGAAAGACCAATCGTGTCCATAGAGCCTGTGTGACAATACTTTCTTTCAAGAGATTCAGAACCAGTAACACAGTCATTGGTATTTATATTGGCCAGTATGTAATTTCGTCCTTGCAGGCACTGACAAATTTTTAATGACTGCAAGCTAGAGGTGGGATCAGGTGCCCGGGAGGAGTAAGCATCCTCTGTTGGCTAGCCGCACCCGCCGTCTACGTTAATTCACGATGAAGAACACAGTATATAAAATGCATGTACTGTCTGACGTTATGTCTATATAGAAAGTGCTATGGCGACCATGTCAGGGAAATATATTCAAAACACTTACTGTCAAACCCCTCATGGGGAACTTTTTTACGAGCTCCACACGGCAAAGGGCATAAGTGTGACACAAATGAGAAGAAATATATTCTGTCAGAAAGAGTGCGGTTTTTTCGGGCCCAAACGCTTATTTATACAAGTAGATCATGTGACCAGGTATTCAAAATTTCAAGAGAAAGAAAGAATGAGTAACAACAAAATTTCCATCCTTAGGGTAAAGGAAAATGTAATTATATTCTTTCCGCTCATTTAAATTTTATTCTTTTCAATTCATCGTAGATAACTTCCTTCCACCGTTAGTGTGTCAAATTTAGTTTCCTCTCCTCGTCAACGTGCGACAGTTCAAATAAATTCTTTACTCTAAATGAGAAGGGCATTGCCTCTAGAAAAATATTCCCTAGACTTTGTATCAACACATATCTAAATCAATGATAAAAATTAGGTTAAGTTATAAGTCTCTAAGTCCCACATTATAGGTGATACGACTCAATCTCTCAATTACATAAACTTTATATCAACACATATTTCAATCATTGATAACAATTAGGTAAAAGGAGATAAATAAAACAATAGGGTACAAATAATAGAGAAATTGTCTCATTCTCAATCTATCCATCCAAGTGAAAAAAAACCCCACTGTAAAGATGATTTTTCTTCTCGCTCATCTTTATCTTATTGCTGTTGTGTCATCATGTCAGTTATGTGATGTAGAAAACAATTATGCCACTTGTGAAAGTTCTGTTGTTTGTGTCTATGGAGTTGATACGGTATCGGTGCCATGTACAATCAAATCTATTTTTCAGATAACATGATTAGAAATGTCTTTGTTCATGGTAGATGTGGTGCAAGTATTGATAATTATGTATTTCTGTGTCAATTCAACGTCTCACAGATCACCGTGCAGAGAAGAAGGCAACGACACACCTGCAAAATAAAAGACTACACATAAACCAACGAGACCAATGGGCAGCCGGGGCCGACTTAGGACGGCCATCTGCCACGTAAATAGCAGACAGTGTGGTTATCCTGGATTACGTGCGCACAACCCTCCCGCTATTCCGATTTCCCAGAGGTCTCGAACGCACAATTATGGTGTAAAACAACCTCCTCACTGTTAGATGACCACACACAAACATGACCGTAAAACACAGGGGTCCAAGCAACACAGATGAATATGTAAATGGATATAAAAAGAGGACGTGCGTAATACAGTCCGTGCTCTGTCGGCTGTAGCGAGCTCATATATGTTATCACCCGAGGAGTCCGACTGACATTCAGAGAGGACAGGTGGTCGGGGCCCTGTCTTCTCTAAGGAGGTTTGGACAGGGCCCGTCATGGAGCCCCGTCGTCACAGTCAGTCAGAGTGCAAGTCTTAAGAATGCGCTTGTACAAGACTGTATATTGGTCAAGTACCAAGCTTAGTGTCTGTCTGGTGACATTAGGTCATATCCACGGTATAAAAGGCGTTTGATGGTTCTGACGCATTTTCGATACATATGCTGTCTACCTTTGATCCTTCTTATTTTGTTAATCATGTCACCATAAATGCAGGTTGTGAAATACCTAAAGTAATATACTCCGTTGCTTGTATGGGTCCGAATTTCAAAAGAAGTTGATCATAATTTTTGTAAAATTTCCAGAAAGTCTTTACTAGTTTGTGAAAGCGAAAAGCCGGGTTAGCGCAGTGGTAGCGCGCTCGCTTCTCACCTCTAAGGTCCCGGGATCGAATCTCAGATTTGGCAAAGGGTCTTATGTGGGAGGGTAGGTGGTCCCCCACCCAGGCCTCTGCAGGGGGTTTTTCTCCGGGTACTCCGGTTTCCTCCTGCTCCTTGGACCCCCTCACGCCAACATCTGAGCCAACGTGAGACATTAATATTAGTTGTGTAACTTGTTTGTTAAACGTTGTAAAATAAATAAAGTTTAAATTTAAAACCTTGACTTGAAAGTTTGTCAAAACCCCATATTTCTAAGGTTGATAATGACAAATATGGATAATGACCATATCCCTGTCTACAGTACAAAATCGATAATTCAGAAAATCAGAAACCGAAGGCATACAAAATCAGAATAAAACAGGAACCAAAGCAAACAAAAACAAAAACCTCCACCATATGAAAAGAAGCAAACTCCCGATATGAGAGTGAGACAAGGTGCCCAGGAAGAGTAAGCATCTCCTGCTTGCGTGCAACACCCGTCGCTTCAATTCGGTAGAACTGTCACAACCGGTTACTTCCATTTTGGAAGATATGGAGTACAATCTTTGGTTGGATGGTTCAAATGGTCTATGACAGAATATCATCCACCATTCTGGATAGTGGGACATCATAGTGTATGACGAGTTCCCAATATCGACCGTAGAACTTCCTCAGTGACGATGTCAGTCGGTCACAAACATATCCCTGACTGAGAAGCTTATCTGAAAGACACCTAGCTCTCAGAACAAAATCCGTATATTTGGTACTTGCTCTGGAATAGCGTATCAACTGAGATATGAACACGCCATAAGCAGGCGATGAAGGGATGTTGCTACTCAGAAAAGGAAAGTTCGTAATGCTGAAATGGAAGTCGTCACGTTTGTCATAGAGTGAGGTGTTCATGTGACCATCAGTGTCGTAGGACAACATTATGTCCAAATAGGATGCTGAATAATTTGTCTCTGTAGTTTCTTTGACTTCAAGCTCCGAAGGATAGATACTGCTCAGGTAATCCGCGAATTTTGGATTATCTGTAAGTGAAGTTGAAGTCAGAAGCTAAGTATCTTTTCCCTTCAGAGACCAAAGATTGAATGGATTCCAGTGGTCTGCGGGCTCTTGCCCTTTGTGCGATGGGTTCCGATGGTGATGTGTGGGTGGAGGAAGGTGACTGCAATATTGGACAGGAGGATGTCAGTGAAGAGGGTGTGCAGATATCAATGAGTACAGGTTGTGGGGATGATGACGGTGTAGATACAAAAGTGTCTTGCAGAGAAATACATTCATGTAGGTTTCCTGGTTGTGATCTCCTGTACATGACAATAATGATAAAAACCACCAATATCAGCGCAAAAAGGACTCCCACACCTACTACACATAGACCTATTAAAATAATAATAAAAAAAGATCAAAGAAATGTCACTCATATTCATCTGATAAATAATCAACATCATCATATAATTCGTCTGAATCATTTTCTTGATGTTAGCATGACCGTCTCAGAGTTTCTAGTTCATATTTTGAAGGGAGTCTTCTTGTTGAAGGTCTATATACTTTTAAAATTATATATTTCAACATAACTATTTCTTTTTTTCTTACAACATCTTATTTTACTTACAAGACATTTTAAAGACACATATTTTCCAGTCTTAATAATAAACATCATAAAACCAAAAATTATAAGACATATTATGACAGTTCACCTCACCAATAACTAACGAGCTAGGTGTGGATACTGTTGTGGGTGCAGCAGTAACTGAGGTCGTAGTTGACTGTGGAGGTGACACAGGAGTAGCAGTCGACTCTGGAGCTGACACATGTGTTGTAGTCGCCTGTGGAACTGGCACAGGTGTAGTAGTCAACTGTGTAGGTGGCATAGGTTTACAAGTCCACTGTCGAGGCGGCACAGGAGTAGCAGTCGACTGTGGATCTGGAGGTGATACATGTTTTGTAGTCGACCGTGGAACTGGCATAGGTGTAGTAGTCAACTGTGTAGGTTGCATAGGTGTAGTAGTCCACTGTGGAGGCGGTACAGGAGTAGCAGTCGACTGTGGATCTGAAGGTGATACATGTTTTGTAATCGACCGTGGAACTGGCACAGGTGTAGTAGTCAACTGTGCAGGTGTCACAGGTGTAGTAGTCGACTGAACATGTGGCACAAGTGTAGTCGTTGATTGTGGAGGTGGCAATGGTGTAATACTAGAAAATAACTGTGGAGCAGATCTTTCTAAAAATAATAAAAAGTATATTTAGGATTTAAAAATAATAACAAAAAAATAAATAGTGTTGCTATGCTTCACAGGCTTTACAAAAAAGAGGGTGGGTTTTTTTTGTTTTTTGTTTTTGCTTCGTAGTACCTTTACTTAAATTTCTCAATTGTACCCATTTTTTTCATCAATGTAGATAGATTTAAGAATATTCAAATCTTCAGGTTGGAAAATCTCAAAAAGAAATTTGTTGTCATATTGTTGATGATGTACGAACAAAACAGGGTTGATGTACAGTAACCAATTTACATCTCTATCCTACGTACTAGTATCATAGTAAATTGACTCCTCCCACTTTCCCACACATCCACTCAACATTATTGTTCAGTATAACTTGCATGACCTGTCAGTTATAATTTATAACCCAGTTGGTTCATGTGTATACACCTGTCATCAATAAATATTTTAACACTTTCTCTCTTGACGCAAACTGCAGAACAAAGCCCTAATGTTGACCTAATTTTGAAATAACTGGCGATCTTCCGTAAATTTAAGGTAATATTTATGCTGAATGAAAATAATGCCTCATAAGAATAAAAAAAAATTATACAAAAATAAAATACTAACCACATTTGTGACCTACACGGTCCCTTATCGTTGCATTTTAATGTCCATACCCTTCCACATGACTCCTCTGTTGGCAATACATTCGAAAACTATAATATTTTTCGGAGCGGTCCCAAGAAGTTTTAGACACAGGTCTCCAAACTGCACGAAGTTGTACATTCCATCATTCAGTTCTGGACAGTATATGCATGCAGATGAGTAGCAGGATGATGCACATAAGCAAAGGCAAATACAAATAAGACCTTTCCAACCGAGATCCCTTAGACACTCCATCTTTTTTTTTTATTTTGGAACGGCCGCACGTCTACCGAGATGTACCATGTGTTATCACCTGATTACTTCGTGCTACCCCGGTTGCACTTGTCCGGCGTGATATATAAATGGATCACCTTTTCTTTGTATTATAAACATATACTGGAAACAGTAAGGGGCGAAAAAAATACTCGTTTATTCAAAGCGTAAAAAAATCACATATATGATAGGCTGGGTATGACAAGTTGTAAATTTTTCATGACGTGCCTTTTTTTTTCGACTCCGTATTTGAGTTTACGGTATATTGATCATGTGATGTCCTTGTGCTACCCGGGTCAACGTGTCCGGCACGATGTAATTTCATTCACTTCTCTTCACACTTCGAGAACAATAAAACAAGTTTTTTTGTATATAACACTGTTATAGTCTACTTTCCCTTCCCCCCCCCCACCTTCCTCGTTTTGTAGGTATAAGAAAACTGTGTTCAAAAAGTAACTTTAGGTAGTAGGCTTTTTCTTAGAAGAATGGGTACGATTTCTTTGAAGAAATCGTACCTTGCGTTAGAAACAATATTTTTAACTTATAATAACATATAATCTCTATTCTCTATATTCTATAAAACATATAAATCTTTATATCACATGTGTGATTTTTTTAAGTAGAGAGGGAATTTTACTTTTTTAAAGGTAAGGTTGGATAACCTCCTAAAACACACAATATTAATAGGTTTTTATTGTTTTACTATGTCGTTTGTTAGTCCATAAGGCGGCTTCACCTAGCATACAAAGCATGGCGCTCATACCGTTACACCACAGTCCTCGTGACACGTCTTTTTTTTCCCGCGCCCTTATTTCGGTATGTTGATGTGGGTGAAGACACCGCGCTCTTTATGCAGATTAAGCGTCAGGCTCTTTCATCAAGTTTTCATAGACAATTTGGTTTTAAGATGCCAAAAAAAAAAAAAAAAACATATACTAGTATAATGTCTAATCAAATTTGAATTATTCATCAATTATTAACATAGACAATTTCGATTTTACGATTTAAAAAATAAAAACATCTGCTAGTAATGACAAATATGGATAATGACCATATCCCTGTCTACAGTACAAAATCGATAATTCAGAAAATCAGAAACCGAAGGCATACAAAATCAGGATAAAACAGGAACCAAAGCAAACAAAAACAAAAACCTCCACCATATGAAAAGAAGCGAACTCCCGATATGAGAGTGAGACCAGGTGCCCAGGAAGAGTAAGCATCTCCTGCTTGCATGCAACACCCGTCGCTTCAATTCGGTAGAACTGTCACATCCGGTTACTTCCATTTTGGAAGATATAGAGTACAATCTTTGGTTGGATGGTTCAAATGGTCTATGACAGAATATCATCCACCATTCTGGATAGTGGGACATCATAGTGTATGACGAGTTCCCCATATCGACCGTAGAACTTCCTCAGTGACGATGTCAGTCGGTCACAAACATATCCCTGACTGAGAAGCTTATCTGAAAGACACCTAGCTCTCAGAACAAAATCCGTATATTTGGTACTTGCTCTGGAATAGCGTATCAACTGAGATATGAACACGCCATAAGCAGGCGATGAAGGGATGTTGCTACTCAGAAAAGGAAAGTTCGTAATGCTGAAATGGAAGTCGTCACGTTTGTCATAGAGTGAGGTGTTCATGTGACCATCAGTGTCGTAGGACAACATTATGTCCAAATAGGATGCTGAATAATTTGTCTCTGTAGTTTCTTTGACTTCAAGCTCCGAAGGATAGATACTGCTCAGGTAATCCGCGAATTTTGGATTATCTGTAAGTGAAGTTGAAGTCAGAAGCTAAGTATCTTTTCCCTTCAGAGACCAAAGATTGAATGGATTCCAGTGGTCTGCGGGCTCTTGCCCTTTGTGCGATGGGTTCCGATGGTGATGTGTGGGTGGAGGAAGGTGACTGCAATATTGGACAGGAGGATGTCAGTGAAGAGGGTGTGCAGATATCAATGAGTACAGGTTGTGGGGATGATGACGGTGTAGATACAAAAGTGTCTTGCAGAGAAATACATTCATGTAGGTTTCCTGGTTGTGATCTCCTGTACATGACAATAATGATAAAAACCACCAATATCAGCGCAAAAAGGACTCCCACACCTACTACACATAGACCTATTAAAATAATAATAAAAAAAGATCAAAGAAATGTCACTCATATTCATCTGATAAATAATCAACATCATCATATAATTCGTCTGAATCATTTTCTTGATGTTAGCATGACCGTCTCAGAGTTTCTAGTTCATATTTTGAAGGGAGTCTTCTTGTTGAAGGTCTATATACTTTTAAAATTATATATTTCAACATAACTATTTCTTTTTTTCTTACAACATCTTATTTTACTTACAAGACATTTTAAAGACACATATTTTCCAGTCTTAATAATAAACATCATAAAACCAAAAATTATAAGACATATTATGACAGTTCACCTCACCAATAACTAACGAGCTAGGTGTGGATACTGTTGTGGGTGCAGCAGTAACTGAGGTCGTAGTTGACTGTGGAGGTGACACAGGAGTAGCAGTCGACTCTGGAGCTGACACATGTGTTGTAGTCGCCTGTGGAACTGGCACAGGTGTAGTAGTCAACTGTGTAGGTGGCATAGGTTTACAAGTCCACTGTCGAGGCGGCACAGGAGTAGCAGTCGACTGTGGATCTGGAGGTGATACATGTTTTGTAGTCGACCGTGGAACTGGCATAGGTGTAGTAGTCAACTGTGTAGGTTGCATAGGTGTAGTAGTCCACTGTGGAGGCGGTACAGGAGTAGCAGTCGACTGTGGATCTGAAGGTGATACATGTTTTGTAATCGACCGTGGAACTGGCACAGGTGTAGTAGTCAACTGTGCAGGTGTCACAGGTGTAGTAGTCGACTGAACATGTGGCACAAGTGTAGTCGTTGATTGTGGAGGTGGCAATGGTGTAATACTAGAAAATAACTGTGGAGCAGATCTTTCTAAAAATAATAAAAAGTATATTTAGGATTTAAAAATAATAACAAAAAAATAAATAGTGTTGCTATGCTTCACAGGCTTTACAAAAAAGAGGGTGGGTTTTTTTTGTTTTTTGTTTTTGCTTCGTAGTACCTTTACTTAAATTTCTCAATTGTACCCATTTTTTTCATCAATGTAGATAGATTTAAGAATATTCAAATCTTCAGGTTGGAAAATCTCAAAAAGAAATTTGTTGTCATATTGTTGATGATGTACGAACAAAACAGGGTTGATGTACAGTAACCAATTTACATCTCTATCCTACGTACTAGTATCATAGTAAATTGACTCCTCCCACTTTCCCACACATCCACTCAACATTATTGTTCAGTATAACTTGCATGACCTGTCAGTTATAATTTATAACCCAGTTGGTTCATGTGTATACACCTGTCATCAATAAATATTTTAACACTTTCTCTCTTGACGCAAACTGCAGAACAAAGCCCTAATGTTGACCTAATTTTGAAATAACTGGCGATCTTCCGTAAATTTAAGGTAATATTTATGCTGAATGAAAATAATGCCTCATAAGAATAAAAAAAAATTATACAAAAATAAAATACTAACCACATTTGTGACCTACACGGTCCCTTATCGTTGCATTTTAATGTCCATACCCTTCCACATGACTCCTCTGTTGGCAATACATTCGAAAACTATAATATTTTTCGGAGCGGTCCCAAGAAGTTTTAGACACAGGTCTCCAAACTGCACGAAGTTGTACATTCCATCATTCAGTTCTGGACAGTATATGCATGCAGATGAGTAGCAGGATGATGCACATAAGCAAAGGCAAATACAAATAAGACCTTTCCAACCGAGATCCCTTAGACACTCCATCTTTTTTTTTTATTTTGGAACGGCCGCACGTCTACCGAGATGTACCATGTGTTATCACCTGATTACTTCGTGCTACCCCGGTTGCACTTGTCCGGCGTGATATATAAATGGATCACCTTTTCTTTGTATTATAAACATATACTGGAAACAGTAAGGGGCGAAAAAAATACTCGTTTATTCAAAGCGTAAAAAAATCACATATATGATAGGCTGGGTATGACAAGTTGTAAATTTTTCATGACGTGCCTTTTTTTTTCGACTCCGTATTTGAGTTTACGGTATATTGATCATGTGATGTCCTTGTGCTACCCGGGTCAACGTGTCCGGCACGATGTAATTTCATTCACTTCTCTTCACACTTCGAGAACAATAAAACAAGTTTTTTTGTATATAACACTGTTATAGTCTACTTTCCCTTCCCCCCCCCACCTTCCTCGTTTTGTAGGTATAAGAAAACTGTGTTCAAAAAGTAACTTTAGGTAGTAGGCTTTTTCTTAGAAGAATGGGTACGATTTCTTTGAAGAAATCGTACCTTGCGTTAGAAACAATATTTTTAACTTATAATAACATATAATCTCTATTCTCTATATTCTATAAAACATATAATTCTTTATATCACATGTGTGATTTTTTTAAGTAGAGAGGGAATTTTACTTTTTTAAAGGTAAGGTTGGATAACCTCCTAAAACACACAATATTAATAGGTTTTTATTGTTTTACTATGTCGTTTGTTAGTCCATAAGGCGGCTTCACCTAGCATACAAAGCATGGCGCTCATACCGTTACACCACAGTCCTCGTGACACGTCTTTTTTTTTCCCGCGCCCTTATTTCGGTATGTTGATGTGGGTGAAGACACCGCGCTCTTTATGCAGATTAAGCGTCAGGCTCTTTCATCAAGTTTTCATAGACAATTTGGTTTTAAGATGCCAAAAAAAAAAAAAAAAACATATACTAGTATAATGTCTAATCAAATTTGAATTATTCATCAATTATTAACATAGACAATTTCGATTTTACGATTTAAAAAATAAAAACATCTGCTAGTAATGACAAATATGGATAATGACCATATCCCTGTCTACAGTACAAAATCGATAATTCAGAAAATCAGAAACCGAAGGCATACAAAATCAGGATAAAACAGGAACCAAAGCAAACAAAAACAAAAACCTCCACCATATGAAAAGAAGCGAACTCCCGATATGAGAGTGAGACCAGGTGCCCAGGAAGAGTAAGCATCTCCTGCTTGCATGCAACACCCGTCGCTTCAATTCGGTAGAACTGTCACATCCGGTTACTTCCATTTTGGAAGATATAGAGTACAATCTTTGGTTGGATGGTTCAAATGGTCTATGACAGAATATCATCCACCATTCTGGATAGTGGGACATCATAGTGTATGACGAGTTCCCCATATCGACCGTAGAACTTCCTCAGTGACGATGTTAGTCGGTCACAAACATATCCCTGACTGAGAAGCTTATCTGAAAGACGCCTAGCTCTCAGAACAAAATCCGTATATTTGGTACTTGCTCTGGCATAGCGTATCAACTGAGATATGAACACGCCATAAGCAGGCGATGAAGGGATGTTGCTACTCAGAAAAGGAAAGTTCGTAATGCTGAAATTGAAGTCGTCACGTTTGTCATAGAGTGAGGTGTTCATGTGACCATCAGTGTCGTAGGACAACATTATGTCCTAATAGGATGCTGAATTATTTGTCTCTGTAGTTTCTTTGACTTCAAGCTCCGAAGGATAGATGCTGCTCAGGTAATCCGCGAATTTTGGATTATTGATGGACAACACATCGTCTATGTATCTGTAAGTGAAGTTGAAGTCAGAAGCTAAGTATCTTTTCCCTTCAGAGACCAAAGATTGAATGAATTCAGCTTCGTACGAGTAAAGGAAAATGTCGGCAAGGAGTGGGGCACAATTGGTCCCCATTGGAATTCCGACAATTTGCTGGAAGACCTTTCCTCCAAATACCACAAAAATGTTGTCGATCAGAAAGTTTAACATCTGAATAATGTCTGTTTCAGTGTACTTATTTTCAGAATCTGACTTTTCTTTTACAAAGTAGGTTTTGTCATAGTTAACAACAATAAATTTGTATTTGCGATTATTACTCTTTGTCTCTACTTATTTTGATACAATCGTTTAAAAAATAAATCCCAGCTGCCTTTACTCATATTTAATTCTTTTGTGTCGAAGAGCATCCTTCAATATAAAAGAGATTCCACTGATTTTTTGTTTTTACATTTCATGAGAAGTTACGCCGTCAGATCATACATATTTTAAAGGATCTAAGGAGTAGTTTTAAAAATATGGCACAGTAAGTTTTCTCATATTTTTTTAATTTGTTGATTCGGTTAATATTTTTGCAAAATATGTATTTCTCCTTTTTTCCCATCGGTCTTGCAATGTATCTTTCTTTATTTTTTGTACTTAAGGAGCGGTTTCTCAATAAATAAAGCTTATGATAAGGAGTGGAAAGATCTCCTATTGGATTTAAACTTTGATGAAAGGTAGTCATTATTTTCACTAACATTTTAACTAAAAGAAAATAATTTATATAATTCATGAATAAGTAAAGTGTTTAAGATGTATATGTAAACAATGAATTATTCAAATAGAATTGATTCTCATTTTAATGTTTGGCGATTCTGTAACATTTTTTTTTACATTTTTACACAGTTTTTCGCCTCATGATCAGAAGGAACAAAGTTCTTCAGCTTGACGAATTCTGTAACATGTTTTTACATTTTTTTTTACGCAGTTTCACTTCGTCTCAGAAGGAACAAAGTTCTACGGCTTCGCAGAACATTTATGAGCCGATAACACCTACAAACATGTCTAGTGGTGACCGATCATTGCCGGAACAGTACAAAACGTAATAAAATATTGTTCAATTTGCATAAGGCATCCGATAAGTTTATCAACGTTTACTTCTACAATGTTTCAGTCGATGTAAATGCCATTTTACTTTGTTTTGTTTCTATTTATTTTTGTCTTATAGAAGTGGTACTTTTGGTAACCCGGAGATTAGCCAACAAGTGTCAACTTCCTCAGGTGGACAATTTACACTCAGTAAAAGTGCTGTATCCTCAAAAGGCCAAGTTGTAACAATTAAAAGAAACATAGGTTTCACTTACTTGGATCCTGCTTTTACACCCTTAGAGTTTGGACAACTGTCTGAGACGTAAATTTTATGAGAGTTATCTTTCTTTTTCTATCATATAACTGTATTAAAATTTTAATTGTTTCCATCATTTCATCATTTTAATTTTGATGTGTTTTTATTTTAGCATAAGACCACCTTTGACAGACGAAAAAAGAAAAAGTAGACCAACCAAAAGTGAAAATACTACTACTAAAAGAAGTGTGGGTTTCACAGTTACTGTGCCAAAGTAAGATACGACTAAAATTCTTTCATTATCATGATTATCGATCGAAAAACTATCATGTGTATTTGATTTGTTTTCAACTTCAAATTCAATTTTAATGTCCAAACAATCTATTTCAGTGATAAAAGTGTTTGGAAAGAACCGGGGAATAAAGATTCATTATTAAGAGATATGCTGTAAGTTATTTTTCGTACATCTTAATATATTTTTATTTAGATCTATTTCTTTACCATAATTCTTCTGGGGGTTTTTTTGTAAATAATAATTTATCTTCATTGTTGGTCAAATATATCAAAATGTATTTATTTCCATAGTTTCTTTTTATTGATAAACACAGATCTCAGAATCCTGAAAAAATGAGAAAACTGGAAAAAAGAATGACGGAGAAAAGTGCCGTAGGATGTGTGCTAGAGGAAAAAGTAAGTAATATTTTAGTAAACGTAAATCAACACTCGCGATTTTTTTAAAGTAGCAGAAGTAAAAAGAATGAAAACAGAAATCAAGATTGTATTTTAAGTTTCTGTTACTTTTTTTCTAGAATGAAACCACATCAACATCAACTCAATTAACTCAGACCGAAGAGATGACAATTCCTTACATGGATGTTATTAAGTCTTTGGAAATCGAAACAATTAAAACGGGAATGATCTTGGAAAATTTAAAGAAATGCCTCATAGACAAGTTTTAAAAGATGTCTAAGTATATGAAGACTTTTCAAAATGGATACTGTAATGGGTCAGAATACCCCAAAATGCCAGCAAAAATCAGACATAGACAGAATATAAATTTACAAGTTTAATTATGTACAAAATATATATATTTCAAATGATTACAACTTACAATACAATGTCCGGATCAAAGTGTCCGTTAAGGTCCACAAAGTCTATCGAATGTATGGTTTCCGGTAATCACAAACGTTCTCGAAAGATCGGTGTCCAAACGTTGTCAAATGGATCAAAGTCTCAACAAATAAAGTATCCCAGTATATCAGAATAGATGAATGAATCGTGTCTACGAATGTGTACGAATGCCCCCTCAACACAGTTCCTCAGAGGTATATATACTTAATACAAATGAATTTACCAGAAGCTTCTAGAACAATGACTCATTACAAATGATTAACAATAGAGTAAATTCTAGAAATCACAGTCACGTGATGATAATGATGTAACAAAGAACATACTGGAATATTCTCTAATGAAATAGTAAAATCTAGAAAGAATTATTATGAAATCATAATACAACATGACTAAGTACATGTGTACCTACACATAAAGTAAAACTAAAATAATACATGACCCACAACACCTCCCCCCTTAAAAAAAGTTTGAATGTCAATGAAAACTTAGGTGGTAAATTCTGCAAAAATCACTCATGAAACTCTCGATAGTGCATCTGCAATCACATTGTCTTTGCCCTTGATATGGTTAATAATGATATCGTACTCTTGCAACAATAAGCTCCACCTTGTAAGTCTTTGATTCTTGTTTGACATTTTGTGCAAAAATGTGAGAGGGTTGTGGTCAGTATATACAAGAATGGGATGTAAAGTAACATTCAAATAAACATCAAAATGTCGTAAAGCTAACAATAATGCAAGATACTCTTTTTCAATAGTAGAGTAATTCTTTTGACATTTTGTCAATTTCTTTGAAAAATAACAATCAACTCTATCTACACCATCATCATTTTCTTGAAACAAAGCAGCCCCGACTACCATCTGACAACTATGACAAGACTTACAAAACTCAGACACATCTTTTCTCAACTTAGGCCAGTAAAAGTGACTTAAAATCCTATTATAAGTCTTATTGACACCTAAATGACCTGCCATGGGTGTGTCGTGAGCTAAACTCATGATGTCCCCGCGATACGCTACTGGAACCACTATATGGTGAACGATCCGCCACACGTCATTAGGGGGTGCATCGGGTGGTCTCCATTTCCGCATAAGGATGCCATCGTGTATGTAGAAGCACTCTCCGACTTTGTCCGCTTCTTCTCGGGGAAGGGCCCTCTTGCTTAGTCGGATGATCTCCGGATCTTTAGTTTGTTCGGAGAGGAGCTGCTCACGGCTCAAGGCATCTGTATCTCTGTCTAATGGCGGATGGGAATCATCACCAGGTACTGCCGGAGACTTGTCAACATGAAGTGGTACTGACGTCTTAGGTACGCTGTCATCAATGGTAGACATGAATGTGTCAGAAAGGTCTATATTTTCGGAGGGATGGTCCTTGTTAAGTGCAGAAGTACTCTCAGCCTCTTTTAGTCTGTTCCTGGCCATCGCCCTGGTAACTGCGCAGGCTGGGTACAAGTCGTCGTCTTCATCATCGGACACGACATCGGACGTGATTTTCTCACAAACAATCGGATCGGCTACAACTTTGCCGCCAGCTAAATCGTTGCCAAGCAACAAGGAAACGCCTTGAACGGGAAGAGTAGGTCGAACACCTACGATAACAGGTCATGTAATTAAGTCTGACTTCAAATCAATTTTATGAAGGGAAACATCAATGACGCCTAGCTCCACACCCTGTAATAAAACTGACCAAGCAGTAAAAGTGTGCTCAGACAAAGGCAATGAACCCTCTAACAATAAAGTCTGGGCAGCACCAGTATCTCTCAAAATCTGAACAGGCAACGCTTCGCTAGAATCACTGAGTGAAACAAATCCCTGTGACAAAAAGGGCTTATAATGATCCTCCACAAAATCATCAGAACTGGACTTAGAACCCTGAATCTCAGGAGTGTCAGAACAAATCAAATCTAAGGCTTTCCTATCATTTTTAACAGACGCACAGGCCTGTGACTTAAGTTCATTTTTCTTCTTAAGCTTCAAACACTCACCAATAACATGACCTTTTTTCTTACAATAATTGCATGTAGGAAGCGACCCCACCCCTGGGGATGCCTCAGAACGTTCGGACCTAGGACCGGACGTAGAACCACCTTGAGATGGTGACTGGGAACTAATGGACGACTGAGACTCTTGTAAATTTTTCTTTGGAAAATCTGACGTTTTTGCGCTATCGCTAGATTGAGTTTTTGACACAAATTTTTATCTTATGAGTGAGAGCATACGTATCAGACAAAACAGCGGCTTCTTCGAGAGTTTTAACATTTTTGTCTTCCAAATGAGTTCTTAAATCTTGATGTACACACTCTTTGAACTCTTCTATCAGAATGATCTGACGTAAATTGTCAAATGAATTGGGAATTTTCATAGATCGAAACCACTAGTCAAATAAATCTTTTTCTCGAGCGAATTCAACATATATTTGATTTTCAAACTTTTTGTACTTTCTAAACTTTTGTCTGTACGCCTCAGGTACTAACTGATATGCTCTCAAAATCGTGTCCTTGACCTTGTCATAGTCTGAAGTCTCAGCAATACTGAGCGCCGAGTACACTTCAGCCGCTTTGCCAATAAGTACTCTTTGTAATAAAGTTGGCCAAAAATCGCGTGGCCACTACAGATTGGCCGCGATTTTCTCAAAATGTGGAAAATATTTGTCCACGGACTTTTCTTGAAATTTTGGTACTAATCTGATGTTTTTGGCGGCGTCGAATTCAGACTTGACAGGCGAAGGAACAGGATTTTCCTTAGCGCTTTTCTCTAATTTTAACTTTTCTAACTCAACCTGGAGTTCTTTCTCGTGCATACGTTCCTGTTTCTCTCTTTCTTCTTTTTCTCTTTCAAATTGTAAATGTCTTTCTTTTTTCTTCTTTTTCAAATTGTCTTTCTTTTTCTTCTTTTTTAATTTGAAATTGTCTTTCTTTTTCTTCTTTTTTTAATTTGAAATTGTCTTTCTTTTTCTTCTTTTTCTAATTGTAATTGTATTTTCATTTTCTCTAATTGAAACTCATATTTTGACATTTTGGTTTCGCTTGAAACAGGTTCAACAGGAAAATCGTATGACGAAAAGATTTCCTTAGCTAAAAGCTCTTTAGCCACAATATTTCTAATTTCTTGTTTTCTCATAGAAGATTTTACATCTAACTTCAAGTGAAGACCTAAACCAATCAAATCATCTTTCTTAAATGATTCGAACTCTTGTACAGTCGGCGATTTCAAAAATTCAGTGACCGAAAATACCATGATTGATTTCTGCTGGCAAAAGTTTTGAGAATTTTCCTTTATTCAAAAAACGAACTTTACGTAAAGTGCAAATATGCAGAGATTACTATCCCGGACGAGCCCCCAATTCTGTTATGGGTCAGAATACCCCAAAATGCCAGCAAAAATCAGACAAAGACAGAATATAAATTTACAAGTTTAATTATGTACAAAATATATATATTTCAAATGATTACAACTTACAATACAATGTCCGGATCAAAGTGTCCGTTACGGTCCTCAAAGTCTATCGAATGTATGGTTTCCGGTAATCACAAACGTTCTCGAAAGATCGGTGTCCAAACGTTGTCAAATGGATCAAAGTCTCAACAAATAAAGTATACCAGTATATAAGAATAGATGAATGAATCGTGTCTACGAATGTGTACGAATGCCCCCTCAACACAGTTCCTCAGAGGTATATATACTTAATACAAATGAATTTACCAGAAGCTTCTAGAACAATGACTCATTACAAATGATTAACAATAGAGTAAATTCTAGAAATCCCAGTCATGTGATGATAATGATGTAACAAAGAACATACTGGAATATTCTCTAATGAAATAAACATGACATAGTAAAATCTAGAAAGAATTATTATGAAATCATAATACAACATGACTAAGTACATGTGTACCTACACATAAAGTAAAACTAAAATAATACATGACCCACAACAATACCATATTAACTGAATTTCAATATTGTGATGAAAGAAAACATTTTCGTTTCCATTTTTCATCTTTTTGTGTGTAATTGCTTGTTTCTTTTTCTTTTCATGGTATATTTTAACATTATTATGTCAGACAGTGCATGAAGTTTATATATTGTTTTCATTTTCGTGCTTAACCATCGACGGCGGGTGCGGCTAGCCAACAGGGGATGCTCCCTCCTCCCGGGCACCTGGTACCACCTCTAGCTTGCTAGGGGTCCGTCGATGCTTAATTTTGTGCTCTATTGTGAGTGCTGTAAAGAGTATCGTCAGGAACTTCTTTAACTCATTTGTGTCACACTTATGCCCTTTGCCGTGTGGAGCTCGTATACAGTCCCCGCGAGGGGTTTGACAGTAAGTGTTTTGAATATATTTCCATGACATGGTCGCCATAGCACTTTCTATATAGACATAATGTCAGACAGTGCATGAAGTTTATATATTGTTTTCATTTTCGTGCTTAACCATCGACGGCTGATGCGGCTAGCCAACAGGGGATGCTCACTCCTCCCGGGCACCTGGTCCCACCTCTAGCTTGCTAGGGGTCCGTCGATGCTTAATTTTGTGCTCTATTGTGAGTGCTGTTGAGATTATCGTCAGGAACTTCTTTAACTCATTTGTGTCACACTTATGCCCTTTGCCGTGTGGAGCTCGTAAAAAAGTTCCCAGCGATGGGTTTGACAGTAAGTGTTTTTAATATATTTCCCTGACATTGTCGCCATAGCACTTTCTATATAGACATAATGTCAGACAGTGCATGAAGTTTATATATTGATTTCATTTTCGTGCTTAACCATCGACGGCGGGTGCGGCTAGCCAACAGGGGATGCTCACTCCTCCCGGGCACCTGGTCCCACCTCTAGCTTGCTAGGGGTCCGTCGATGCTTAATTGTGTGCTCTATTGTGAGTGCTGTTGAGATTATCGTCAGGAACTTCTTTAACTCATTAGTTATAAGTAAAAAAAAAATAATATCCTTGTATGAACTTTTTCAAGGATATATAAAAAATTGGATGTAAATATATGTTTCAAAAGATATGAAAGGAAGACTAATGTGAGTAAAAAGAGTAAACCCTTGTACTAATTTCTTTCATTCTTTCTTTTATGTAGGATTTCTTGTTTCCTTTTTTCGTCACGAAATTTGAGCAATTTAAAATTCACAACCATATAAGGAGTATATTTATAGGATAATCTTGAGTTAGATAAAATTATATACGAATATAATCTACTTACCTAAAATTTCAGTTCTTGTATAAGTAGTCTTTCTTTGGAGTTATCGATCATTGAAAATGCAATAACGATTATTTCCTACATATTTAAAGTCCACACAAAATAAGCACTTGATTTTGTCAACAATTTAATCATTGATGAACGAAATTCATGTGAGTTGATGTACGTAATAAACTCTCTCCAATCAAAAGCTTGTTGAACATACTTTTGTAACACAAAATTAGTAAATCTGAATTTATACAAATATTTTCAACTCAAATGTCAACCTTGACCTTTGTGCAAGGCAAACTTCAATGAGGTAATGTCTTCCATTTTTGAACTACACCTTTGTGCTCAAGGTCATAATATTTTGGTGGATGTGTCATATGTTTGTTCTCATCTTTACCGCGGTCTTTGTGTGATGCTAGTTCAAGGTCATAACAAATGATTGTTCGCTTATTTTGGCGCTTTTTTGTGCATGATATTAATTGGCGCCTTTTCATGTGACGTTATGCTGTTTTTTTTTATCGTAGATGTACAGAAATATTCTAAGCAGGGATTTACATGAGCAATGAAGCACGATTTGATTTAAATTTTTAATGTAAAACTATTTTTGGTAAAGGACATACAACCCACTAAAAATTCAACACCAACATAACGACAAAGAGGTAATAATCTTTGATATGGTCCCCTTGACTTTTTTATTGGTTGATTTATAAGTGCAATTTCACATCAAGACATCATAATTTGTCAAGCAAATAGAGAGTCAAGATGTCGGATCATGAAGACAGTTTCCAATCACTAGAAAGTAATATGTTGGATTATGAGGGTTTCCTGCGAAAACGATTTAATGCAATGAAAGCATGTGGAGTAGTTTTTTTCATCAATATAACATTATGTATATCGGTATTGTCAGTGACTTTAGTCGTGATAAGGAACTCTGATCGAACAAATGCAAATGTTGATCATGCGAACAAAATTATCATGTCTTTTCCTCCAAATGACCCCGTGGCTTGTGAACCATTTCATAGATACCCATTAACAAAAGAACTCTACCTGACAGTGTGTGCAGATAAACACCCAATTTTGTTGAAACTAAATCAGTTTATGAACGGAGAACCAAACTCTTGCTCAGTTTTTCTTAACAGAATGCAGTGGTTGTACTTAAAGAGAACTGAAATGCATATTGATAAAAGTTTTATAGAAAAAATGAAATTTAAAGTGTAAGAAATATCGTTGACATAACTTTATTTGTTCTCAATAAAGTAATAAAAACATGATTTACGATTTTTGTTATATTTTCCTTTTTTAAAAAAAAGTATTGTGGCATGGGTATTATATATGACAAGATACATCAGCACTACTTCGAAAACCGTGTTTATTTTTATTCAAAGTGTCATCAATCTTTTTTTTTTGCACGTCTGTGATGTACCATGACCTCTGTTCACTGCTTTGTAAGGATAAAAGCTTTATATGATGCTCGTACTATACTTTGACTTCGTTTTACTTTTTTGCGATTTTTTGTTTCAAGGTCATAATCTTTTGGTTCGCGCGCCATTTCTTAGGTGCTCTTTTCGTTTAATATGACCTTTGTATCAATTGGAGCGCGCCATAATATGACTATGACCTTGACCTTCTGCCGTGTATCAATTGAAGGTCATAGCAAAATGGCGCGCGCGCCACAATATGGCTATGACCTTGTCCTTCTGACGTGTATCAATTGAAGGTCATGGTAAAAGTCATATTATGGCGCGCGCGCCACAATATGGCTATGACCTTGACCTTCTGACGTGTATCAATTGCGCGCGCCAAAATACCTTTGTGTTAGTTCAAGGTCATAGCATAATGGCGCGCGCGCCATAATATGGCTATGACCTTGACCTTGTGACGTCAGTGGGGGTGGGGGTATGGTAGGGTTAAGGCTGCTTTAATATCATAGAACAATCTATTCAGAGTATGTTCTGATCAAATATTTAACCGTTAAGAAGGAAATAAACAAGAAAGTTGTCTATTTCAAGACTGTGCGGTTTTCGCGCCTGAAAACTACATATGTTGCTGATAAGTATGAAATAAAACCGTTTTCAAGTTTCCGGATTGCGGATTTTGCCGATTATATTAAAATAATAACCTCAAGGTTTATTTCATTTATCAAATTTTGACTTGAAAAGCCACAGAAGCATAACTTACATCAAATTTATCTAAAATTATGCATTTCTTTTTTAGAATTTTCACTCAATATTTGACGTTTTCTCTCTTCAGTACCCCTACCTCTTCAACCCGTAATTATACCATCTATCATGAAATCTATTTGAATAAAATATCTGCTAGGAATCTTATAATACTTGATATTTTAATCCTGACCAATTTTTTTCCTAAAGTAGTGGGACAGCGCACGAGAAATAATCGAGGGATTTCAGGGCTAAATCAAGCCCTTGTCTTAACAGCTCCTTTTACAGTTGACCAACGCCAATAGCTGTTCAATTATCTAACATAAATACCTGTACATGTAAAACTATAGACAAAAACTAATTTAGACAAAGTTTTTAGGCTAATTATAAGTAAACTAAAACAAGACTTGCAAAAATAATTGAAATTTCAGCGCTGGGCTGGGGCTCTGGATTGCTTGTGAAATAGTAACAATTGACATAAGCGACAAAATTAAAATTCTAAAATATCAGTTCCTGACAATAGGACAATGACATATTGGGGATGATTTCCGTCCTTATCACTGAGAACTTGCCATCAATGATGTTGAGGTAAGATCACTTTAGCATTCGTTGATTTTATGACAAAATATTGGTTTCAAAATTTAAACAATATTTTATCAAGAAAACACTAATGTGTTATAAGACTTTTCAATAGAATATTATTCATAATGATTTAATTATAAGATCATTGTTTTTGAAAAGTATTTTTATGCAACAGCTACATAAAGAAATTACATCAAATTACGTTTTTACCCTCTATTTAGGGACATCCCCTCATATACAAATGAGGAAGCCTTCCTTTAATAGAAAGCGGAATAAAATCCATTTTTTTCACAGGGCCTTTCAGATATAGCGAGAGTATGTTGCAAAGAACTGATAGACCCTGTTTTTCCCCTCTGTTAACGATTTGCGTTTCTCTGTCCTTGTATGTTTTGCTTCAGTTCGTGTCAAATTTTCTCTACCTAATGTGAAAACGAAATTTTAAGGCAAAGTTTAAGAGAAATAATAGAAGGGAAACTTTGTGAGTAAAAACGAAGACGGAAAAATAAAAGCGAAATTTCGAGAGGTGATGGGAGTAAAAAAAGTAAAAGGGGGACATTAAACGATATCGGGACTCATGGTCTTAAATTTCAACTTTAACCAGGTCCTCAAAATCGACGAAATCCCTCAGGTTACCCTTTCTTTGTACGAGGCTCAAGTGGGAGATTTCATGAACACCTGGTATGCATTTACACCGCGTGTGATCGACAATCTTTAGTGATTTTGTCATTTTCTACATTACACTTTACGAAACTGATGAGCCGTTCCAGCAGAAGGGCACACAGGGCCTTTCAGATATAGCGAGAGTATGTTGCAAAGAAAAGAAAGAAAAGGGAGGTCACCAAACTTTGGGAATACTCGCGTTTACCAAGATTTTCGTATTCTTCACGAAGATAATACTGTCAGCTGTTGTCTTGTAGATAATTATGTATCTCTTTATACTCAGAGTCTCCCCCAAACAGTTTTATAAATAAAATATTGCTCTATTATATCGTTTAGGCGTTTGTTAACACTTACAGACACTTCCGGTTTTAAACAAACATATTCTATACTTTTTTTGCAAACTGTAAATATAATGTGATTTCGCACATGTACATAATTCATAGATGGTGCGAAACAAAAATATACATTCAAAATTAAAGGCTACAAGGGCAATGCAGACTTATTTTATTAATCTCTTTGCCAAAAGTAATTTTAAAGTATTTTCTTTTCATATAGCACCTCCTACAATCTATACATTCCAGTTCTATGATTTACTTTCGAGGTCGGTTCTGATTGGTCGAAAATATATGTATACTAAAATTTGACTAATCGGAGGTCATCCTGTCATTGACTTTTCGGAGACTTGCCATTTCACTGATAAATATCGAAATTAAAGGAGTTTAACATCTTAGCACCATAACTCCAATGTTATTTTGAACATAGATTTTATTTGAATATGCTACTGAATCTCTATAGGAAATTTGAAGACGCACACTCTCTGTAATGTACATGTACAAATCTAAAAAATTAAAAAAAATAAAGAGGGCGCTCCGCAAGAAGCATCGCTGATGAGGATTTAATATTCGAAACGCGCGTCTGGTGCAAGGAAAATGGTTTTGAATTTTCTTCAAGAAGGTATCGAGTTTGAACCATTAGACGGTATTTGCTTTGGTTCTTGTTTTATCCTGATTTTGTACGCCTTCGCTTTCTGAATTATCGATTTCGTGCTGTATACAGGGATATGGTCATTATCCATATTTGTACTATACAAGAGTTGAGAGTCAAATTTATAGGAGCAAATGACCACCCTAATTGTCCGAGACCCTGGGGGTCAGGGACCAAAACAAAATATCAGGTGCATGACTATACCACAGACACATCATATGGTTAAACGAATTAAGTCTCCATCATTTAAAGTGTCAGAGAAGCTGCGAACAAGATTACATAGGGTTGAATTAGAGAAAATGACCACACCCATTTGTAATAACCTGGGGTCTAAGGCTCAAACAAAATATGAGGTGCACAGACCAATCATGTGATATAAAAATTAAGACTCCATCATGTATAGTGTCAGAGGAGTTGCGAGCACAACACTGCATATAGATACATATGAGTAAATGACCGCACCCATTTTCTTAGACCTTCGGGGTCAGGGGCTGAAACCAAATGCAAGGTGCACAACTAGACCACATACCAAGTAGGATGCAATAAATTAATTTCCTATCTCCTAGGGTTTCAGAGGAATTGCAAGCACAATAATTGTTTACGGACGGACACCGGGGTATCGCATATGCTCGACTGGTCCGAGACCAGTAGAGCTAAAAAAATGCATATTTCTCTGAAACGGACAAACAAAATTATTTAAAAAGATACCTCATCCATTGCAGTTCCGTGTAAAATGTTTCTAATATCATCAATACTATAGTCAGTTGGCCTCGGACAGTGCATGTTCTGTAGATATTGTTTTCATTTTCGTGCATGAAAATCGACGGCGGGTGCGGCTATCGAAACGGGATGCTTACTCCTCCCGAGCACCTGATCTCACCTCTAGCTTGCTAGGGGCCCGTCGATGCTCAATTTTGTGCTCTATTGTGAGTGTTGTTGAGATAATCGTCAGGATCTTCTAAATCTCTATTGTGAGTGTTCTTGAGATCTTTATCAGGGTCTTCTTTATCTCGTTTGCGTGTAAAGATTTCATTTGAGCAATGGTCGCCTTTTTTTTAGGATTACCAACGAGGAGCTACTGCTATTTTCTTTAATTGAAGTCTATAAGATGTATCAGAGGAAGACACGATACCAGGCGACACCATGGATATCTTTATTGGTAGACGATCGGCATTTATAGATGCCATAGAGGAGATGCAACACACTGAAAATATCCGCTTCCCTTTAAAGGTAAACTAAATAATACTGAAATATATGTTATATAGTACCAATTTTATTGTAAACTTTCATGTGGAGAATACCGAGGATCTTGACGATCCCTGGTGAGAAGGCCTTGAAATGGTTGTAATAGACATAATGAAACGCCTACATTTACAATGTTTACTCTTGATTTTAATCAAAGAGTCATTATCACCATTATTATTAGTTTGTTTTTCCTATTTGGTACGAGACGCCTATAATCAAATTATGCACAAACTGTTTTACTTACTAATTATTCTGAATGATGTGAAATGAACCTAATATAACAGTTAGATAGGAATATAATATTCCTTATGAGCGCCCATCCTGAGTTCATTATGGTGTATGCTATCCTTATATATGTACACCTTTTTACTCATTCAATATCAAACTTTCAAGGTCTGTATTTTGTCAGTGCCAAATACTGATCTGAGATCTCCCTCATTGGCTTTCATAATTCCCTATCCTTCGATATCCCAATTTTCTTCAATTGTGAAAAGAATGGATAAAATTTATGCGACATAACGCATATCCAGGTTTTTGGCTTTTTTTGCAAGGCTGATGGATTTATTTGGCAATGCTGATGGCTTTTTGTTTGGGCAAGGCTGATGGCCTTTTTTGCAAGGCTGATGGCTTTTTTGCGGCAAGGCTGATGACTTTTATTTGGCAAGGCTGATGGCTTTTTTCAGTGCTATCTTCTCTACTGTAACATCGCTTTTCTCCATAACGTTCCCGTACTGAAAATCAAAAACAATAAATATGAATTATTCTTATAAACGCTATTTATGTTTTTATAATGAATGTTTAATTAAATATTATACAGTTAAAGTATGCAAAAAAATTAATACAGATGAGGGTATTATAGCACGATTCTAGCTCCCAAAAACTTACGATTCACCTTAAAAAACAGGTGTGGTCAAGGGGAACGGTAAAGTCAATAACTGTTATTGGTATACAAGTTGTCACCTGAGTGTAACGCATAAACGCCCTGTCATCCCATTTCGAAACTAATACCCTAGGGGAAATTTTTGCACTTTATGGTTACATAATCATAAGCATCGTAAGAGACTATTTGTCAAGATACAATACTATAAGTATTATATTTCACCTACTTGTGGTTTAGAATCGAATTTGTTTTCTTGGCCATATTTATTTGATGATCATGATGAAGTTGTCTGTAATATAATAAAAAAAATCTAAGAATACAACATGGTTATATCAATAAATGTTAAAAAATGAGGTACACATGTAACAGTCTGTATATTTTCAAACAGTTCCAAAGATAAAACTAGCACATTCTACTACCAACTGGTACATGTACAATAGCAGTAAAAGATAATATTTGATAAAATCATTTTGCTTTTACGCCAATAGTACGACATAGGAGTACGTCAGACGGAGGACAAAAAGGGAGGACGTGAAACTAAACACACTCTCTGAATGGACGTCTTCGGCACTCAGTTATTAACAGACACGAGTCAGTTCATCATGACCCTATTGTTGACAAAGAACTGTCTGACCTCCATGAAAAATATATCATTGTTCCTGCTGACAGAGCGGCAACAAATTTTACTTTTTTCGTTTGCAAGTCATACTATTTCAAATGCTTGAGAGAGGAATTAGGACTACATTCAGCTCCTGGAAATCGAACATACACACTTACAAACTTATATGTATCTGAAATACTTGACAACCACAAATCTGTTCTTAAGTCCTTCGGTATTAATACTGATTACTCTTATCATGGACTGCTTTTATCTACTTGAGTCTGAAAATGCACAAACATTCTTCCAAACACCGATTCATTGCCGGTTCGTCCAGGTGCTCAACAAAACCTCTTTCCATTTTGCTCACGAAAAAATTAATTAGCATCAAGAAATATCTTCAAACATACTGCGAGACAGCATATTCCAGAAGTGGAATCAATCAGATATGGATCCTAACGAATTCTGTGCATGTTCATATTCAAATTGAAGACGTTAAACATTTGCACACTTGGTGAGTGTCACTGCTGGTGGACAAGGAGTCCCCGAGGGCACATGTAGACATGTTCGATTAATTTCGATTGGTTGTTTCTTCAAACTTATTTCAAAATTTCTCTTTAGAGAAATGTTCTTACATTTCTAAACCTGGGTCCTGTCGCATCATATCCCAGCCATCTTGCTACGTCTTACGATATATTTCGGACATAATTTTCACAGATTTAGGACATATTACATTCATATGATTGAGGAGGATCATTAACGAGTGTTAAGTACCCAAAACGTGTACTTCTGGTCCATGCTGTAAATTTATAAGCTCTAAAATGATACGAATTTCAAGACGTTAATCGTACAGACAATGTATGCATTTTATATACGGTGTTCTTTATCGTGCATTAACATCGACGGCGGGTGCGGCTGGCCAGCAGGGGGTGCTTGCTCCTCCCGGGCACCTGATCCCACCTCTAGCTTGCTAGGGGTCCGTCCATGCTCAACATAGTGTTCTATTGTGAAAGGAGGGGATCTCTAACAACACTAGGTTGAAGCACCCACAGCAAAATCCCAAAACACCCATGCAAAAAACACAGAACAGATACCCACAGAAAGAGACGCAAAAGGGACAAGGAACACCAGCTCACAACATAGAAACATGAAACACAAAAGACTACACATAAACCAACGAGACCAATGGGCAACCGGTGCCGACTTAGGACGGCCATCTGCCACGTAAATAGCAGACGGTGTGGTTATCCTGGATTACGTGCGCACAACCCTCCCACTATTCCGATTTCCCAGAGGTCTCGAAGAACGCACAATTATGGTGTAAAACAACCTCCTCACTGTTAGGTGACCACACACAAACAAGACCGTAAAACACAGGGGTCCAAGCAACACAGATGAATATGTAAATGGATATAAAAAGAGGACGTGCGTAATACAGTCCGTGCTCTGCCGGCTGTAGCGAGCTCATATATGTTATCACCCGAGGAGTCCGACTGACATTCAGAGAGGACAGGTGGTCGGGGCCCTGTCTTCTCTAAAGAGGTTTGGACAGGGCCCGTCATGGAGTCCCGTCGTCACAGTCAGTCAGAGTGCAAGTCTTAAGAATGCGCTCGTACAAGACTGTATATTGGTCAAGTACCAAGCTTAGTGTCCGTCTGGTGACTTTAGGATCATATCCACGGTATAAAAGGCGTTTGATGACTCTGACGCATTTTCGATACATATGCTGTCTACCTTTGATCCTTCTTATTTTGTTAATTATGTCACCATAAAATGCAGGTTGTGAAATACCCAAAGTAATATACTCCGTTGCTTGTATGGGTCCGAATTTCAAAAGAAGTTGATCATAATTTTTGTAAAATTTCCAGAAAGTCTTTACTAGTTTATGAAAGCGAAAACCTTGACCTAAAAGTTTCTTTGTAATTTGTAGATTTCTATTATGAAAATCCAAAACATCAGTACATGCTCTAGCATACCGGATGAGCTGTGAAATGTAGATACCGTATGACGGTAATCTAGGGACATCACCGTCAAGCCAGGGAAAATTTACTATGTTGAATCCAAAATCATCTCGTTTGTCATATACACTTGTATGAATTTCTCCATTGACAATTTTGATATTTAGGTCCAAAAATGGTGTTTCAGTGTCTGTAAAGTTTGCCTTGTTTAGAGTCAATTCTGGTGGATAAATAACATCTTTATACTTTTCAAAAACAGGATTATCGATAGTAAGAATATCATCCAGGTACCTAGAAGTACCAGTGAAGCATTTCACATCATCATGTTTTCTTTGCTTTTGAAGATTTTGAATAAATTCCTTTTCATATGTGTATAAAAATAAATCTGCAACAAGAGGCGCACAATTTGTACCCATAGGAATCCCTACAACCTGCTTGTAGAGATTCTCACCAAATCTTACATAAATGTTGTCCAAGAGGAGTTGTGAGTGCTGTTGAGATTATCGTCAGGATCTTCTTTACTCATTTGTGTCACACTTATGCCCTTTGCCGTGTGGAGCTCGTATACAGTCCCCGCGAGGGGTTTGACAGTAAGTGTTTTGAATATATTTCCATGACATGGTCGCCATAGTACTTTCTATATAGACATAACGTCAGACAGTGCATGCATTTTATATACGGTGCTCTTTATCGTGCATTAACATCGACGGCGGATGCGGCTGGCCAGCAGGGGATGCTTGCTCCTTTCGGGCACCTAATCCCACTCCTAGCTTGCTAGGGGTCCGTCGATGCTAAATATAGTGCTCAATTGTGAGTGCTACTGAGATTATCATCAGAATCTTCTTAAACTCTTAGGAACATTTAAAATTCACCAACTCCAATCATATTTCCAGCATAGATTATATGTTATATTCATACGAAGCTGACATCACCCATACCTTGATCTCGAATTGGTGAACGCAACTCGCATCTTAGTTCAACTATCCTCAGATACAAAGATGCCGTGTTGTCCTTCAAATTCCGAACTTTTGCGGATCATCTACATGAAATCTATCCTCATGAACTAGAGACAAAGGAAACAACAGAGAGTAACAGATCCGCTTCATTCTTTGTTATACTCTTATCTTTCGACACAAACGTCCATTTGAACACCTCACTATATGAGAAGCGTGACGATTTCAGCTTCCAAATAACTAACTTCCCTTTCATGAGTAGCAACTTTCCGTCTGCTCCTGCTTATGATGTTTATGTTTCACAACTGATACAGTCCGCCAGGGCATGTTCCAAATATGAAGATTTCATTAGTTGTTGGTTCTTTTTTTTTTTTTTTTTGGTTTTAACATATTTTATTGCATTAAAAAGCAAATGGATTGGAAACAAGTTTCCAAACTTACGAGTTCCTTATTAGGATTTCGTTATATGAGCCAAACGGCTTGCAAGAAGCTTCTCGTTCAGGGTTATGTTACACAACGGCTGGATCATTATTGCGGAATTTCTTCGGTCGCCACGGGGATGTAAAAACATATGAGACCCCCCTTTCCCGAATGATCTGTGATATTCTGCATTGTGATTGAATGGCCGTCATCATCAACAAATAAGACCTGGTTTTTTTTTTGGCATATTTCATTGTTTAGACTTAGGATCACTGATGAGGGTAAATTACCCGAAACCCGGGCACCTGATCCCACCTCTAGCTTGCTAGGGGTCCGTCGATGCTCAACATAGTGTTATATTGTGAGTGCTGTTGAAATTATCGTCAGGATCTTCTTTAACTCATGTATGGTCCACGTTGCCAATTGATCTTTTCTTAAATGATGCTATTCAATCTGAAGACGTTTACATTTATACCACTTGATGAGTGTCACTGCTTTTGGACCAGGAGTCCCCGAGGGCACATGTAGCCAAGTTCGATCAATTTCGGTTGATCGTTTCTTCAACGCATTCTTAATTGCTGGTGTCAAAATTTCTTAACATTTCTAAAAAGTGGGTCCTGTAGCATCATACCCCACCCATCCTGATACGTCTTTCGGTATACTTTTTCGACATAGTAACTTTCATATTTTTGGCATATTACATTGTTTAGATTTAGGATAAGGGTAAAGTACCCGAAACTTGCATGTCTGGTCCACGTTGCCAATTTATCTGTTCTTAAATGATGCTATTCAATTTGAAGACGTTTACATGTACATCAAAATGTAAATCGAGACAATCACCGAATTTTACAGGTTTCCATGGAGCTGTTGCGACAGGTGTTGCGTGCAATCAGGAGACGCTGACATTCCGGGTACCTAGTCTTACTTCGGAATATTGTTCATTTCGAGGTTTGTAACCGTTCCTGTAGAAAATCTGATAATTTTGCCTTGCTTTCCCGACTATGAGACTGAATAACTGATGGGTACTTCTGTAATGTGTATTTTAAAAATACTAAGTAGACATAAAAGATATATCCTTTAACTATACTTTAAAGCATAATGAGTTTGTGAAACATTAATGTCCTAGGCAGCAGCTTAAACAATTATGGGCATAACGTAACACATTTAAATGGATGAACAAGTTACTTGCCAAAGCTAACACTTTTTATTTTAGTAAGGATGCCTTAATTGTCTCTTATGATTGTCTGTAACACTTTGGGACAACTTAAGAAAAGATGCAATTTATAAAACGGCTAACCAACAGGGGATGCTAACTCCTTCCGGGCACCTGGTCCAACCTCTGGCTTGCTAGGGGTCCGTCGATTCTCAATATGGTGCTCTATTGTGAGTGTTGAGATTACATTTCCCTGACATCGTCGCCATAGCACTTTCTATATACTGCTCTATTGTGAGTGCTGTTGAAATTTTCGTCAGGATCTTCTTAAGGATCCCGCACCCTAATAGCGGAACTTCCGGTACTAACTTTTGACTTTTTCTCGAATTTCCGACAAATGCCGGAAATTTTCAATCGTCAATCTTCGGAACTTACACAGTTGTCCTTCGTTGTTATCGTTCATGTCCTCGTAATGGCGGCCTCCGTGAATCGACCTCGAAATACGAGAGGACGATTTATGAAGAAAAAGGTTGTTTCTGTTCCCAAACATATCCGAAAAGACCATACATACTCTCTCAAAGGAGAAGTCAACAATAATAAAGCGGAAGAACAACTATCATACCGAGGTAACTCTGACTGGAACGTTGGGAGGCGGATCATTGAATTTGACGTTTTGCTATCTAACCTAAAATTTTGTAAATCGTGCAGTCTTGGACCTGTGCCTTTGACATTGAACACCATTGTTGGAGAGTTGCAGAAAGGCCTAGGGGGTTATCTGTATGTTCGATGTGAGAACCCAGACTGTGAACACATAAACAGAGTACCATATGGCAGTACACATCGGGTGAAGGAAAAGGGGATGCCCTGTTTCACAATCAACACGAAGCTCGGAACAGGTATTGAAGGAATGATATATGTATGTTAAAGAAAAAAATAGAAAAAGTTATACTTATAGTATCATGAGTATACCATTATCAAAGAATATAATCGTTACTTGTACATGCATGTCTCCTCCCTCCCCACCCCACCCCCTTACACACATATATACAATATTATTATTACTTCGACTATTAAAAAATAAATAGGTTGACAATGAATTAATTTGAATGAAATGAAAGTAAAGTTCGCGCAACAACATATGTCAACACATACATGTATATGTACGTCTCATGTACAATGGAAAAAAGGGAACGACAGTTACGACATAAATCTTAAAAAAAACTTTTAAAATGGAAATCAACATGTACCATAAGAGCCCTTGTCAGTGTGTATGTGACAATTTGGCTGAAAATCGTGCATGACCGTTATCATGGTGATGTGCCATTTATACAACAAAAAAATCTCTTGATGTCACAATTATGTTTAACCGACTTTCTAATAAAATTAAAGGTTGCAAACAGGTATTGAATTTACATACCCCAGTTTCATCAGTAACTGAATCCCCCCTTTGGGAATCATTTTGTGTCGCTTGCGAAGCATAGCGACACTTAGGAGTCACATTGTCCGTCTGTCTGTCCGTTATACATACATTTTGTAGGGTGTCACACCTTGCATGTATATAAAAGTAATTCATAAGTGTTGCTATGTTTCCCACACGACACATGCATTCCTTTGAATTCTGAAACTATTTTTAAATAAACAAGCATACATGTATATGAATTTTTGCAATAGTTTTCTGATGTGTATTGTTAAAATGTAAAAATAAAATTCTCATTCCAGCAATGATCGATAGTTTGGGTGGTGCAGATAGAGTGAACAACTTCCTGTCAGTTTTAAATCTTAAACCCATCAGCCAAAAGAATTTAAAAGCAATAGAGAGGAGAGCAGGGTACTTTGTTGAGTCTGTGGCAAAATCATCCATGGAAACTGCGGCTACAGATTCATTCCAACGTGAAATGGAGTAAGCACAAAATATTTGCATAAACTCAAAGTAGTTCACTTATCACTAAAATAATCCCAAAATTGAAAGGGTTTCATTAGTGGAATACAGGTACCAGTATTTTAAAATACACAACAACGTTTTCATTTCAGGAAATAAACAATGAAATCGTAACATTACTAAAAGCAATCCTACATCACTAAATAATTTTTTAATAAATCAACAGAGACATTGGTAATGAGGAGTCCATTGAAGCACAGAAGTCAATGGGAGAGGAAATTGGTGGATTGGGAGTCAGTCTTTTCGATGATACTTCTCCATCGGTGAAGTAGGTTTTAATGTTGTAGGCAAAAACAATGAATGTTTAGGTTGTCAGACAATTTTTGAAAAATAAGGAAGCATATAGCTTTTTTTTCATATATACAGAATTCGATGCATGCATTTTCTTCCCTAGTTAAATTTGAAATTGACGGCCATGAACTGTTTTGATACTGACACAGTACAAAAATTATGGGTAAGAAACAATACGATAAAAGATGGCTTATGAAATGTTGGCAGTGTCTGTCAACCTAAACACAAATTTGTTTGGCCTCTATATTTGTTTTAATATTTAAATGGGGTTTTTTTTGGTAGAATGACCATTCAGGCTTAATTATAATAAATTATTTTTCGAATTATTTTCAATCATATAGTTTCTGAAACCGAAAAATTTCTTGATGCAGAGTTTATAATAATATCTAACTATTCTTTTGGTTATTTTAGAAAGTTCGTACTTCGAGAAACCCATTGTATATTGGAATCACCAGAATCTGACAGATATCAGCAAGATCAAAACACTCGAGATGGAGACACCCCACTACGGTAAAGTATATTCTTGATATGTTCATTCTTTACACGTATATATGTTATAAAGAACATAACTGGAAATTTTGAAACCAAGTTTAAGACAAAATGCATGTACTGCACAATGTGTATGTGTATGAATTGAAATGCATGATAGAAATAAAATGAATCGAACCAATACCATACAGAATCATCAGATCTTAATTTATCAAGCCTACAGATTTTCAAGTTCATAGGTAAAAATATATGTCATATCTCATATGGATATACATGTTACATGCCTGTATTATTTATCTTTCTGCCAAAATTGATTTGTGAAGCTTGAACTCCTACCATACTTTTCATCTTTCATTTTAAAACTTTATCTTTGAAAGTGTGTAAATAATGTATTTACATGTTTAAGTTAACCTTTCTGTTGAATTCATGTTGTACTTGAAAATAATGAATAAAATATACATACATGTTGAAAGTCTTATTTCATAATGCATGTAATATATGAAAAATGTCTGGACTTTTTTTATCACTATTCATGTTATGATTTTAGCATCACCTCAGATAAACGTCAGTCAAGGAGACAGAAAAGGATATTCCGTTGCTATTCAGCTGTGAAGTGTAAAAAGAAGCTTCTAACCAAATTTCCTACAAAACGAGACATGGAATGTCATGTGCAGTAGATACTGTATGGCTCAAACGTGGTTTCGACAGCCTTGTAAGTTTGAATCAGTTCTAGATGTAAAGAAAACTTTGTAAAAGCAAATATTTTTCTATTATTTGAAATAGAATAAAATGTTTGTAAGATTTTCATATACCAGTCAAATGTTATGCACAAATGGAACAAAATCAGGTTTGTATTTGTACCTCATCTTCATTTTTTTTCATCTGTGTGTCTGTTACACTTTTGTATCTATTGCTATAGTATTAGTATTATTCATTTATTGTGGTTTGTGTCACATGATTTGCTTATGTGACATTTTTAACCAAACCTATGTATTTTGTGTGGACAAAAATATTAGACAAATATTTATGACATTAGAATACTAATCTTGACAGGATGTTTCTAAAATTTCTATTTCTGATTATTTTATCATTTTTTCATAAATGTACATGCAATAATTTCTTTTTCTTCAGCTCATACATTCTTCATGAGTAAGGCCAAGTACGGAAAAAAGGTATTAAAGACAGTTGTAGGTCACAGAACATGTGGAACTTGCAAATGGTGGCAACGCAATAGGCCAGGTCAGAAGATCAGGGACCATAGATGTGTGCACAATCACTCAGGAAGTGCACGTCTCATGGAAAGTGTTAGTGGGGTACGGGGTATCAAGGAATTAGGAGAACTCGGTACACCAGTTGGAATTTTAGAGGGTGATGGGGACAATACCATGATATCGCGAATTAAAACAGATCTTGGTTTAACGATGAAGAAACGTCTGGATAGAAACCATGTAGTGAAAAACTTTGGTAAACAGCTGTATACTCTACATGCAACCAAATGTATCAAACTAAGCAAAAATGTTGTTATACATTTACAGAAGGGTTTCAAGTATGCACTGGCCAAAAATCACAACAAACATGACATGGAGGAAAATTTAAAAGCTCTTTTACCACATCAGTTTGGAGATCATTCTTTATGCAAGGACAGATTTTGTGGCTTCAAGAGAAATCCTAAGGAAAACTATGTACACAGAAGCCTACCGTACAAAGCTGCCCTGAAAGATGATAATCTTCGTTCTCATTTGCAGCCTATATTTGACCAGGCAACAGCGAGAGCTGAGCAATATGTTGACCTTGGATCCAGTCAGCAATGCGAACATGCTAACAGAGAGGTTACCTTAAGAGTACCAAAATCACATCATTATGGCAACTCTGAGTCTCTGGACTTTAGGGTTAATGCTTCTGCAGCTTTCATAAATGAAGATAGAAGCTACATTTCTAAGGTGTGTTTTACTTATTGTTTATTTATTGTTTCTTGCATTCTTCTTGCATTTATTTTAAAGTTGAGAGTTCTCATGAGTTTTATAAGTTTGTTTATGTTTTTTCGTTGTTTGTGTTTTAGCATGAAGTTGATACATGTATCAAAAAGTGTTGCCACGGCTATGTTCCCTTGGATATGTAAGTTTCCATTCTTATTAGATTTGAATTTACTAGCATCCTTACTAAAATTAAAAAAAAGAATATGATTTGAAAACTTACTGTTAAGAAGTTTTAAATTTATGTAGAAATTTTGAAATAATTTGAACAAATTGAAAAGTTATCTGGCCAGCTCTACATATGAAGATACATTTTATCATGATGACCTATGAAAAAGGAGCTGATAAGATAAGGCGTAAAATCTGCCCTGAAAAAGTGAAATTTTCAAAATGAGAACTTCAAAAAAATTCTTTCACAAAATTTATGCCAGTTCTTGGTTTCATCATAATCAGTAGTTGCATAAGATTTATCATGCATAGTTTTCCTAAATTTTGGGGCAAAATATGTCTTTTTTCTATAGAAACCAATGGAAAATGGAAAAGTTTTTTAAAACATTGTTCCCCCCTCAGCTACAGAACACCACTTTTACAGAAGGTGTATATCACTAATATACATCTTTTGACAAAATGGGGTTCTGTAGCTAAGGGGGGAACGATACCCCAGAGACGAAAAACTGAAAAAGGGAGGGTGGGGGGCTTTTTACAAATCTGTGTTTTAGGCCGTAATATAAGCAAAATTTATTTTTTTCCCTTTTAAAGTCATTCATTTATTTATTCTAAACATGTTCACATGAAATGCACAAGATTTTGGAATTAAATAAACAGGAGTGTGCAGTTTATCTCTACACAATGTGTATTTCGCGGTAAAATGCCTACTTTGTAGTCAATGAATACAAAATACAACCATATTTTAGATTCAAGATTTTAAAATTTATGGAAAAAATTGAGACCAGTCATTTGAATTTAATTTCTAGTATCTTGTATAGACTATAACTATGTTTTAAATTTTATAGATATCCATATTAGCCAGGTTGTTCTTAATTTTCAACGTTTTTTATCGATATTAGCTTCTTTTCAACATGGCTACCCCCTACTCTTTTGACTGTAATTTTAGTATCTAGAAATAAGCTTACCAAAATAAAAGTTGTATCAGGAATCTCCAAATACATTACATTTTAGTAATTATCAAGTTTTTCTTGCATACAGATCATTGTGTAAAAGAAATACTTAATGGGATTCAGGGCTAAATACAGCCCTTATCTTATCAGCTCCTTTTATAAATGCATTTCCTTGTATTTCTATATACTCTTATGTAGGTTAACAAAATGGCTGGAATTTCACCTGGAAAATTTACTGAGAGTCCTGCAGACAAACAATACAAACGGCGATTGAAGGTAGAGGAGAAATCAAAACTTCCAAGCACAAAAAGGAGGAGAATGAAGCTGAAACAAGAAAGAAACATGACCCAGTGTGCTTTACAAACAAGTGAGGGTGACACATATGAATCAGGTATTTGTTCTAATTTCTTGTAATTTATAGCTATGTTCAAATGGATGGAAATCAAAATAAGTTGAGGGAAAATAATTTGCTTTTGATGGATATATGATGGAGGGTACATGTATACATTTTGACATAATAATGTTATTTTTATTTCTGGTACATAAATTATCCATTAGAAATACCTTTAGTGTCATATTTTGAGTATATCTATTGCTATATAAGTCTATCACATCATTTTAGAGATAGGATTGCGAGATGACGTGGATATTGAGAAAATACCAGACCCTGTACCCCGTGGAAACTTCAAGCCTGTCACCGTGTCAGCTGGATCCCCAACACTAGTGATTTTTGACTTGGAGACAACAGATCTGAGTATGTGTAAATGGTCTTTGAATTTATTTTAACAAAAAAGCAAACATTGTTTAGTTCTATATTTCCTCATACTACATGTTCTTTTATTGACAAAATAAAATGGTCTATAATTTATGTATGCCTAGAAGTTATGAAACATCATTTCTTGTGATTTTTACATGTTGTCTATAACAAATTTCAGTCCGTGGAAGACATATGCCACTCATCACTCAGATCGCTGCAGTGGGGTTTGAAACGGGGACTTTGTCCAATACCTACACTGTTCCAAAATTGCCCATCACAAAGGCTGCTATAAAAGTGACTGGTATTGTATCTAGTTCTAGGAAAATGACCGTTCATGGAAAAGATGTTCATAGTGAGCATATCACTGCCGGACTAAATAAATTCTTAGAATGGCTGCAGATCTACAACAATGTTATTTTAGTTGCCCATAATGGTCGTAGATTTGATTTCCCGGTGCTTATGAATACCATGCAGTCCTTGAAACGAACAGATGTATTGGTCTCGACAGTGATTGGATTCATTGACACCCTCAACATTTTCAAGAAGGTATTTCCGGGTCAGACAGATTACAAACAAGAAACACTAATGCAGTCATTATTAGGAACACCGTATGGAGCACATAATGCCATGGAGGACGTGAAAGCATTAGCATTATTGGTGAAAGAAGCCAAACTGTCAAATAAAGAAAGGTTGCCCTTCAGTTCCCCCCCCCCCCCCACGGCAGTTCATCATATGCTTCAGTTTGGTTCTGAAAAGGCAAAGAATGTGTCGTCATTGCATTGCCTGATTGCAAAGGGCATAGTGATACATGGCTGTGCTGAGAACATTGCTGGATCTGGCCTTCACTTCAGGCATTAACATAAAATTTTCAAGAGGGATGGTGAAGATGGACTGAGAGCCATTTTTATGCAGAAAAATCAGGAAGGATAGCCACGGATTTCATCTACAAAAAGAGTCTTAGACTCTGTGATTTCTTTGAGCATCTTAAAGAATGTTGACTGTCAAATGATTATATTATAGCCAGAAGATAAAATGTATAAAGAACTCTATCATTACACTTTTTTATTGTCTCCAACTGTAATTCTTTTTAGTACAATAACACAGAAATAAAATACGGTCAAGGACAATGTAAACTCTTCTTGCACTAAATCAGGCTGACATTTATCAAATATCAATTTATTTTAGTATATATGTTCTGTCTTGAATTAATAGTACATCAATATGATGGCAATATAATTCAAGTTAATGTATATCAGACGTGAATGAAGGTTTTTCGGTCATACTTCTACTGAAATTCACAGAAAATGGCCAATGTCAAGGTCAAGGTCAAGGTCATTGTCAGCTATCTGAACAGGTGTCATTTTGATTATCTGTCTATTGTGGATATACATGTACATTATCTAGGGGCCAGCTTGATATCATGTATAGCATTTTCATTGTCATATATTGTCGGAAGTCGATGAAAAATAAGGGGGTAGGGTTATGAAAACTTGTAAATATCAATTATGTTGTGGTAAAAGGTTCTAAAATCCCTTTAAACTAATGGAGTATATATCAAAGAAAATACCTATATAGATTTTGTCAATGGATATAACTTGATTTCACTTAGGTGCCTCTTTTAAGAGCTGCTTAATATTACACGAAGAATCCGATTGAGCATAGAAATCTGCTCATTTGATGAAATGCACACTTTTTGTGAAGTTTCTCTAAGCAGCTTCTGCTTAATTAGGCACTCTTGTTCAAAAAGTATTTAAAAAGACCAGTTTTTGTTAGAAGAAAGGCAATTAAAGTTGTTTGGTTGGTAGATAAAAGTATATTATATTGATCAGAATCACTGTGTCGATTGATGTTATAGATAAGCTTATAAATTTGTGAAATGGATAATACATGAGGATAAATGAGTTTACACATTAAGTATTTATAGTAATTTCATCAATAAAAGTAAATATTATCACATTTGATTATTAATTATTTAAAATACATTACGGGTTGAATACCTTAACTGGGATATTATGGTAGAAATGTTTTCTATGGAGGATCTAAGAAATACTTTTAAAGTTCTATGGCCGTTCTGGGAATTAAACCGGAGACCTTCTGCTATCGAGGCATACACTCACCAACTTAGCTACAAATGTAACCATGCATGATACCTGAAACGTCACACTGGACCCGTCATGGAGTCCCGTCGTCTCAGTCAGTCAGAGTGCAAGTCTCAAGGATGCGCTTGTACAGGACTGTAGATTGGTCATGTATCAAGCCTAGTTTCCGTCTGGATCATATCCATATAGGAGAATGACCCGAAAATTATTGAGTATAATGTGTCGAAATACAATTTTTAGGATTTAAGCAAAACATCCGACAAGTTACGGTGAGGCAGTATGCCAAACATCCGAAAACATAAAGTGGGGCAGCATGCCAATCAACATTATAATTATGATGAAAAAGTCAGCATCATAACATAATGACAACACGATACAACAGAGCAAACTGTGTATGTCAATCTTAATAATAGATAATGGTAGTGCACAATGTATAAGGACTAATTTAGCTAGTATCCCACAGTATCAAGTACATTTGTATACCAACATCAAATTCAAAACATACTGAAGTACATGTACAATGAAAACAAGGGACAAATGTAGAAAGTATCCTGCAACAGTATAAGAAGCAATTAACTGAAACTATGATGACATGAAAAAAGTTGTTTATCGCCTATATCCTCCTCTACCCCTTGAGCCTGCACGATTATTTACTCTTCTGAGAGGCTGTTACTCTACTGAGAGGGTGATCCCTACCTGGGCCTCTTCCCCATACAACAGGTATATTAAGAAATTCATGGATTGCTGCTCTAAAGTTTGCAGCTCGTATGGAAACACTCTTGACAACAAGATGATAACCATCATGCTCTTCTAGCAGTTCATGGTCAGCTGCTCCATTCTTATACAAGGACGGATGTTCGATTAGCTTTGTATACTTGAAGACTGGGTCATTTAGTTTCTTCTTTAGCATAACATTGAAGATCTGTCCATTAAAGTGATGAATTGCATCATCAAGGCGAGGTGCAGCTGTAGATACCAATATTATTGCCCTCGGCCATCTCAGGTAAATGTCCTTAAGTTGACAATTACGTCACAACTCATCAACATACATCTCAGGAGCTTTGTGTTTTAGATATTCACATGGTTATCATACAATCGTTGAAATTCCTTCGTCCAGAAATGACATGCCTTAAAGATACAGTGTCCCTGAAAAAAAAATCTATTGAAAGTGTACAATTTATTCCTAGGGGTCTAGATAGAGGAAAATGAGCCGTAGATTGTTAAAGGTCTCGAAATTCATTAGCATCATTTAAAGGCAGATTAATTAACAGCGTGGACCAGACATGCACGTTTCGGAAACTTAACCCTCGTCAGTGATCCTCAATCCAAACAATGAAATATGGCCAAAATTTGTGATAATTATGATTAATTTCAAAATATGCAGTAACGAACATAGTATTATCAATTTTGAAAAAGTTAAATCCCCATAATCCTCTATTGTAAAAACTCAATATTATAGGTGGCGGAATTAATTAGAGCTGCGCACCCCATATTAAAAATGACGTTTTTTAACGGCTATAACTGCGAATGTAGATCTTTTCATTAGATTCGCCTGAAAATTTAAATTTTTACAAATGAGAATATCTACTTTCATATGAAAAGAAAGATTTTGAATCATAATATTTTGTAAAATTAATTAATTTTCAGTGGCGTTAATTTTGCTATATTATTTTCAGCGTATCAGTATCAGTATCTGCGCATGTATGGTACTCAACTCGAGGTCATGTGATCATTATGGGCGACATAAATAGCTCATTGTATGGGCAGTCGAATGTACATAAATCTCAATTACTCAAGAATTTTTTTACATAATTTTTTTTATGTTTCAATGGTGGAGATATTGAGTGTGTTGGTTCACCGTATACGTTCATACCGACAAGATCTATAATTGACTACATTTTTGTTGATGTTGTATTGTGAAAAGAAGGGAGGAGATATCCAACAAGACCCCGTTGCAGCATCAACAGTAAAACACCAAAACACCCGATGCAAAAACACAAACGACGAATACATCACGAGACGGAAAAGAGACACACGACATGTAAACATCAAACACAAAAGACTACACATAAACCGACGAGACCAATGGGTAACCGGTGCCGACTTTGGACGGCCATCTGTCACGCAAGTAGCAAATGGTGTGGTTATCCTGGATTACGTGCGCACAACCCTTTCACTTCTCCAATTACCCAGAGGTCTCGAAGAACGTACAATTGTGGTGTAAAACAACCTCCTCACTGTAAGATAACATCACACAAACAAGACCGCGAAACGCAGAGGCCCGATAGACACAGATAAATACATGTAAGTAAATGGATATAAAAAGAGGGCATACGTAATACAGTCCGTGCTCTGCCGGCTGTAGCGAGCTCATGTATGTAATCACCCGAGGAGTCCGACTGACATTCAGAGAGGACAGGTCTTCTCTAAAGAGGTTTGGACAGAGCCCGTCATTGAGTCCCGTCGTCACAGTCAGTCAGAGTGCTAGTCTCAAGGATGCGCTTGTACAAGACTGTAGATTGGTCAAGTACCAAGCCTAGTGTCCGTCTGGTGAGATTAGGATCATATCCACGGTAAAAAAGACGTTTGATGATTCTGACGCATTTTCGATGGTTATGCTGCCTACCTTTGATCTTTTTTATTTTGTTTATCATATCACCATAAAAGAGTAGTATGGTTTTACTATTTCTAGACCATAAACAGAGCGTAAAAGCATCGTATTTTCAATTGTCTACCACATTCCTCCACCCTCTGATGAATAGAAATCTTAATCCGTCCACAAATCCATGTATGGTAAACCTACTGTGTCCATAATGGTATTTCCTATTGTCTACCACATTCCTGCACAAATCTTAATCCGTCCACAAATCCATGAATGGTAAACCACCGAACAATCCTTTTGTAACCATGACAAACCTGTTAACTGAGCACATTCATTTTGTTTTGACCTTTTTTTTTTGTTTGGAAATCATAATGATTTTATATATATGATTTTGGATTTAACATAGTAAATTTACCCTGGCTTGACGGTGATGTTCATAGATTACCGTCCTATGGTATTAATTTGTTCCAGCTTTACAATTATTTTATTTGATATCTGCAATGCAGAAAAAAATAAGACTGGGTCATCGGTCAAATGACAAATTTGAAATACTGAAAATATTCAACAAATTTGCTTAATGCTTACATCAACTTTGTCATAGGACTGCTTTTATCTAAATTTTGGTGGATCACTTTGTCTGTTGTCTCCCCCCCCCCATCATGTTGTCACGAAAATATCGGGAGTAATGAAACAAGGTAGGATTGCTGCTCGACCATTCCGAGGCACATTTATTGATCATATACATACAAATGTTTGTTACGACAAGGACCCGATATTATAATAAAGGAGTAACCTTTCGAATATTTTGAAAGGCGAAGGGAAACATGATTGCTGAATGAAATCCGGCTATAGATTTGACACCAAAAAATCTCTGAATTTTGCATCTGCTGTAAATAATAATCCTGTCTGGACGACTATCAAATAAATTCATGATCTGAAAATGCAAACAAAAGGAGAGAAAAAACCCACCCAAAACAAAGCCGTTATACATACAATGAAAAGTCCTCTAGCCCGATCCACCCCCTTTCCCGGCCCCATAAATCAAGGACCGCTCTTTAACTTTCTGTCAAACACACTACCATGTATTTCGTCGATCTCATGAAGAATTTATAAGTGCTAATTCACTTTCAGGGGACATGGAATTCAAATAAAACATATGAAATCTAATTAAGTAAAATCGTGCAGAAGATTCCCATGTCAGTGCAGCGTGGACGATGAATAGAAACTCGAGGTCACGCTTTACTTTCAATTTTCATCAACTTTTGCATGCAATTGCAAGTTGTCAATTATAAGCGCTTTTCAATGTCAATGTCAGCTACGCTTTTACATAGCTTGTGCTTTTATTTCTTTATTTTTGTTAAAAAGCTTTTATTTCTTTATTTTTGTTAAAGAAAATATACACTGAATATGTTTTAAAAAAAAAGAAGAAAAAAAAAAGAAAAAAACAGTGCCTATGCGTCTTCTTACACATTGAAATTAAATTTTAAATTAGTATGAAAGTATACCTAAATTTTAATATTAATATGACAATGGACATCATCCACGGAATTTGCCGATTCCTCTATTTCCAATCTAGATCAAATTTTGTTTTGTTTTGTTTTTTCTGCTGGGAAACAAACATCAGTTTGATCTTCTTTTTTTTACCCTTATTTTTTTCCCCGATGTCTAGAAAAAATAATATTGGATCTAGATCGAATTACCTGTTGTCCAGAGCATAGGACTATACTAGTATATAGTAGATAAGGTCTCCTTTCTTAAAATAAGAAACCAGAGAATCCATAACATAAAGAAATTTTGGTATAAACAGTGAAGAATTTATGTATGTTATCGATCCCATTGCGGTCAAAGGCGTCATAAGTCGAACAAGGTTTTTTTTTTCTGTCACGGTAATGATTATTAAAGGGACGTATAATGTTTGTAGTGATATTGTTAGATTTATTTTATTAGCGAGTGTATATACAGAATAAATGCCAAAAGTAGGGTTTTGACTTCGTCCTATTGATGGCTTTGCCATGAGTTCATATTATAATCAATCCATGCAATTCTAATGCATGTCCGATATTATACAGCATCATGTTAATTTCATGTATATTTGGTTCATGGGTTCGTACGGTAACCGGCAAGACCGACACACCGGCGTGGCGCCCTGCCCCCCCCTTTTTTTTCCCGCGATTCACCCCTCAATATACAAAAAGTGAAATGAAATTTAACAGACTTGAATAAATATTGCTTGAACATTTTTCATATGATGAAATGAAAAAAGTTTATTCAAATTAGCTTTTTAAGAATTAAAACGGAATTTACAGAGAGCAATTAACGCGATTACGTCTCTTGAATAAATATGATTCCAATGAACGTTTATTTGGTAAACGAACGAGCTACCGATTAGCATCTGTCAGAAAAACTGCAACGGCGCAAGATGTTACCGTTCATAAATCAAAGTGAAATTTTGCACACATTTTTTTTTTTAATTTTGTATTTTCATTTCATGATTTTTTTTTTTTTACATTATTCATGCACACACATATAATTTTAGTACAGTATATACACACAATAAATATGCTGTTAGTTTCAATGAAAAAATAAAATTAATCTTTTTAATTATACATTTAGTTTGCGTTGATAGATTCTTCATTTAGGATTGGTAAGAATCTAGACCATAATTTTTCAAATGCATCACCCCTGAATTCGTTAAAGGCCAAAATCTTTTCTAACTTTATGTTTTCCTTTAATTCCTTTTTCATATGTTCCATAATAAGACCCTTTTCTTGCATTTTGCATCTGTATATATAAAATTTCATCCATAGGAATATCATATAGTTTGTCCTGCTCTGATAATTTATCTTTTTACCCAGTAAAAAATTTATCATGTTAACATTAATGAGGATTCCAAATTCTACATACAACCAATGACAAAAAAGTTCAATAAAATCATTCACAATTTCACACTGCCAAAATATATGTATGATTGTTTCTGTTTCATTGTGACAAAAGGTGCACAAAGAGTCATTTCTTTCCCCCATAATATATAAAAGTTTATTTGTTCCTAAAATTCTGTTAATTATTCTATATTGAAACCATTTAAGTTTAGAAGATGCACAAGTGATAAAAGGCAATTTATGTATATGTTTCCATTCAGATTTACTAATGTTAATACTCAATTTGTCCTCCCATTTTAAATGACATGTTGGTACGACTTCTTTTAACATGGAACTATAAATATGTTTACATCCTGTTCTTGATTTAAGAATAATTTTAAGATTGAATGGTTTTAAAACATCGAATATTTTAGCATTGTTCATGTCTATTTGTGTCTATTTAATAAAGGAATGAATTGCCTTAGTCACACCATAAAACTCTAAAAAGTTTGACCTTATATTGTACTTGTTTTGAAATTCCTCATAATTCATCAGTCTGTTATCATTTTTAAGTAAATCTTTTATGTATTTTACTCCTGCATTATACCAATGTTTATAAAAAAAATAATCTTTTATCTATAAGTATATTTTGAGAGTTCCAAATACAAGTTGCCATTATATCATCAGTTGTTTCATGTTTATAGCTATCCAAAAGATTCTTATATGCCATCAGCACATCTTTCCAAAATGAACTTTTTATCGTTTTAACTTTTTCTGTTAAAAAACTTTCTCCTCTGTCCATCAATGATGTTACACTTGATATTAAACTTTCAAAAATTTCTACAAAACTTGACCTTCTATCTAATAGTCTTTGTATCCAAGATGCTTTTATTGATTGTATAAATATATTGATATCTACCATTTTTAATCCTCCGTTTTCATAATTCTGTACCATCACATCCCTCTTTATCCTATCATTTTTATCATTCCATATAAAATTATAAAACATCTTGTTCAATCTATTTACTCTTTCAAATCCCGGATTTGGTAGTGTAGAAATTATATGTATGAGTTTGGACATAAATAATGACTTGATAAGGGTTATCTTACCTAATGGTGTTAAGGACCTTTTGGACCACTTTGCAATTTCTCTTTCTTTATCCTTAATTTTGCAATTATAATTCATATCTATCATTTTATCTAAATCTGTTGAAAAATTTGTACCCAATACTTCAAAATCATTTTGGTTCCAATCTAATTTAAATCTGTGATGAAAGGTTTCTTTGCTAAACTTCTTACTTCCTATCCAAATCGCCTTAGTTTTGGTTTCATTTAATCTCAATCCAGATATACTTCTAAAATGATTTAGTACTTTCATAGTTTCTGACAATGATTCTTCTGATCCATCAAGTAGCAAAGATGTGTCGTCCGCAAATTGAGTTATTAAATGTTGGATATCTTTAACTTTTATTCCTTTAATTTTCTTATTCCCTTTTAATAAACTAGTTAGTATTTCTGAATAAAGCAGGAAAATGTAGCTGGGAATTGGGTCCCCCTGTTTACATCCCCTTTCTATATTAAAGTAGTCAGTTAAAAATCCACATTGTGTGACAGTTGCCCTTATATCTTTATGAAACAGATTTATCCACTTTTTTATTGATTCTCCAAAGCCAAAAAAATGTAAAACTTCATTCATGTATTTCCAAGAAACTGAATCATATGCTTTTTCAAAATCAATTAGTAAAAGGAGCCCTGGTATGTTATTTATTTCTGTGTATTCCATAATGTCATATATTAAACGCGTATTTTCTCCTATAAATCTGCCCTTTATAAAACCGGTTTGATTTTCAGAGATGAGCTTCGGTAAAACATTTTTCACTCTAGATGCTATACAAGAGGATGCAATTTTGTAGACTACATTAAGTAACGTGATTGGTCTCCAGTTCTTAAGATAAGCCTTATATTTATTTTCCTTTGGTATACATGTTATGATTCCTAATGAAAGTGAGGGTAAAAGTTTATTTTTGTCATAACTATCATTTAAAGCTCTAAGGATGAAACTGGAAATGTCTTTAAAGAAGAATTTGAAGAACTCAACTGGATATCCATCTGATCCGGGGCTTTTATTATTCTGCATTTTACTTACTGCTTCTTTTATTTCCTCCATAGTTAATTTTCCCTCTAATGCTTCTGATTCTATCTGTTCTAATTTTTAATTCAGGATACTTTGATAATTCATGTTGCAAGTTGATATCTGTTACTTCTTTTTCTTTGTACAAATCTGAATAATAATTTTCTAACTCTTTTAGGATATCCTTTTGATCTCTTATATATTCATTTTCCGATCTTAAAAAGGAACCATGCATTTTAACTTCTCTTATTTCTTCCAATAATTTTTGTTTTTCTTCGATCATTCTTATATTATTTTATTTATTTGCCACATTGTTATCTGATTCTAAATACTCTATTTCTTGTAATAATGTTTCTTCTAGTTTGTTCTGTTCTTTTTTTTTGTATGAAGAGTATGAAATTTTGCACACATTTTAAGTGATAGGTGTTATTCCATAATTCAACTGGGGGAAACGTTTACATTCTATAGTTTCTTTTAAATTCTCTGCCATTCGTGCCAGTGTCGGTATTTTTTTATGAAATGGGTACATTTTTCTCGATTTTTTAAGTAGGCGTTCTTTATCAAAGATTTCCCCAGCAAGAAGTAGGTAAATAAAACCCCCCTTTGTAGTATGGTATCAATATTGTCTTTGAAAGATAAGGTTTTACCTTGCGCCAACTGATTTTGTATGACCAATGTTGATCTACGAAAATATACGTGTCACGTGACAACTCGACGTTCGGGGAGCATATATCAATAATTAACAGATAAATTATAATATAGCACCTATACTGATACATAAACTATTTCATTCCATCTTATTTGGACATTTTAATAATTCCTTGAAAATAGCTATCAAAACTGACATCAAATTTTGTCAATGACGTCATGGAAGGCCTTAAATGTGCTGCGCCGTGGATATGATCCTAATGTCACCAGACGGACACGAGGCTTGGTACTTGACCAATCTACAGTCTTGTACAAGCGCATTCTTAAAACTTGCACTCTGACTGACTGTGACGACGGGACTCCATGACGGGCCCTGTCCAAACCTCTTTAGAGAAGACAGGGCCCCGACCACCTGTCCTCTCTGAATGTCGGTCGGACTCCTCGGGTGATAACATACATGGGCTCGCGGCGGCAGATCACGGATTGTATTACATACGCCCTTTTTTATTTCCATTTACATATTCATCTGTGTTGCTTGGGCCCCTGCGTTTTGCGGTCTTGTTTGTGTGTGGTCATCTGACAGTGAGGAGGTTGTTTTACACCACAATTGTACGTTCTTCGAGACCTATGGGTAATCGGGAAAGTGGGAGGGTTGTGCGCACGTAATCCAGGATAACCACACCATTTGCTACTTGCGTGGCAGATGGCCGTCCTAAGTCGGCACCGGTTGCTCATTGGTCTCGTTGGTTTATGTGTAGTCCTTTGTGTTTGATGTTTCGGTGTTGTGCGTTGACGTTCCTTGTCCCTTATGCGTCTCTTTCTGTGCTCGTCTGCTTTATGTTTTTGCATTGGATGTTGTGGGGTTTTGCTGTGGGTGCTGCAACCTGGTGTTGTTGGAGATCCCCTCCTTTGTTTTATAAATAATCTCTTTCTTAGACAGCATCCTTCCATGACGAATGAATGTTGTTTACATCCGTTAAGATGCCATACATCTTGTCTTGCTTACCCAATTTAAAAAAAAAACATTTAAAAAATCCGTTATGATGCCATACATCTTGTTTTGCTTACCCAATAAAAAAAAACATAAATAAAGATCATCAGAATTCCTCACACTTATCTTTATTCTAACTTTCATATTTTATCAGGTATTATCAAATTGTATGTACAATTCCATTGCACATTGATGATTTATTATTTCGAATCCGTTTTTTGTCAATGTTGTTATGTTTCCGTTTTAATCCGCGCAACTTTAGCACTGTTTACACCATGGTTATGTAAACGAAAATGTGCCCAAGAAATCACGAGACCTGCTGAAGAGATTGCTTGTAAACAGACGTGACGATGTGGATCCTCTTCTATTTTTGGTGATATATGTCCCTTTGGACGCAAAAGTCATCAACATGTCGGTATCACGAAGGCATCCTTGCATGCAGATGGACCACACCAGGTCTCTACAAAGCAGACCGTTAGACTAGGTTATGAAAGCGGAAACCTTGACCTTAAAGTGTTTTGGTTAATTGTAATTTTCTACTGTGAAAATCCAAAATATCAGTACATGCTCTAGCGTACCGGATGAGCTTTGATATGTAAATGCCGTATGACGGTAATCTTGGAACATCACCGTCAAGCCAGGGGGAATTTACTATGTTGAATCCATAATCATTCCTTTTGTCATATACACTTGTATGAATCTTTCCGTTTGAAATTTTGATATTTAGGTCCAAAAACGGTGTTTCTGTATTTGTAAGGTTTTTTCAGTGTTAATTCTTGTGGCTAAATTTCGTTCTTATATAATTCAAAACGGGATTGTCAATGGTTAGAATATCATCCAGATACCTTGAAGTATTATTGATACATTTCAGATCATCAAATTTTCTTTGCTTTTGAAGATTGTGGATAAATTCTTTTTCATAAGTGTATGAAAATAAATCTGCAACAAGAGGCGCACAGTTAGTACCCATAGGAATTCCTACAACCTTTTTGTATAGATCCTCACCAAATCTAACATAAATATTTTCCAAGAGGAAGGACAAGGCATTACACAGGTCACTACATGTATATGATTTATATGATTTGTTGTCTGTCGAGGAAAGGAAACCCATCGATTCAGATGTACAAATGTAAGTTTTCCGCTCTTGATCAAAACACCAATTAACGAGATTAGATAATCGATCATTAATTTTGTCATGAGGGAGTATATATTAGAGAAGTCGTATGAAGAAATCGTATTTGCTTGGAAATTTCTAGATTTCATTTTGTCAATCACATCCCCTGAATTCTTAGTAGACCAAAATAAATTTACATCGTTCCTGTTTAGAACCGTTTCACAATATCAAGTTATGTGTTCTTTAATAGCAGCAAGTGCTGACGTCAGATTTCTAGACAAAGTTGTAGTGGGGCAGTTACTAGAATTAGCAATAAATCGAAATTTATAAGGAGACTTGTGCAGTTTCGGTATGCAATATAGTGTTGGGAGATCCAATTTAGAAATAGAGATATTGAATGAAGACAGTTCACTGTTATGCTTGCTTAAATTGTTAGATGAATTTTCATTGCTTTTGATATATGTATTAGTAGACGAAAGTTCCGAAACCAAAGTTGATATGTAGTAACGTTTTCAAATGATAATGGTGTTGTTGGCTGCTTTATCAGCTGGTGCAAAGACATATTTTTCATGTAATTTACTTAGTTTGGATTTGAAATATCTTTCAGATTTTTAACGTGGATTTTGAAATATATGAGGGTCTTATGGAAGTTATCTATTCGAATATCCGTTATCTCTAACATTTGGTTTTTCCAGTCATTCAGAGCATGCGGTTCAAGTCTTTCTGATTTACATCATCTTTTCGTATAATTATCTAAGGCTTTCGTAAGCACCTCACGGCATTTGACAAAATCTATCTTGGATGGGATTCTATACTTAGGTCCTTTTTTAAGAAGACCACGGAGCTGTCTGTCTGTGATAATTGAAAAGTCACCTGTAACAACATGGCCAGCTGGTTTGTAGAGATATTTAGAAATTGCACATTCTCGAGAAGCAGGGCACGATTTAAGTATGTCAGGATCCGATGTAACTTTATAGGTTTCTTGTACTTATAACAAATAAGAGTTGGCTCTAAATTTTCAAAATATTGAGGAATGGTAATTTGTACGCGATGATACCGAAAAATATTAGAGATGTTTAGAAGATCAAAACCTTTGTTAATAAACGGGTTTTTAAGAATCGTCTTTTAGGGGAGGTGTTTTTCACAATAGAATAAACTTTATACTGTGCGAATGAGACAATGATAATAAGTCTGAATCAGTCAATGTTTCTTAAGAATGCAACCTCTGCTTCATCCAAGATAGATTTCAAGTGTATAACTGGTATTGACGACAGAGCATGTAACAGCTCATGTCTGCCGCCATTGCGTGCTATAGAAAGTAAATTGTTGAGAGAGCGGTATATTTTGGATCGTTTTCTTTTTTGTCTGTTTCGTCTTTTCCCGTGCGACCTGTATTTCCTTTTAGTGTGCGAATTAAAAGATGTTGATATTGGTAGAAGCTGGGGAAATGTTTCCTTGTCCATAGATTTGATCGTTTAAACCAAGAGGGTATGCAGTCTGAAGTTTGATTATCCAGGCAAGTTCAGCTGGTAGTCGGCGTTTTTGAATTTCGGTATTACTTTCATTTTTACGTTTTAGAAAAGTTTGAACTAATGGTGATATCCGAAATAGAATGATTATATTTAACGAAGTGATTATAAAGAAATTGTCTGTGTTTTTGTTGATTTACGTTTTAGAAAAGTTTGAACTAATGGTGATATCCGAAATAGAATGATTATATTTAACGAAGTGATTATAAAGCAAGTGTATGTGTTTTCGTTGATGTGAGGTTCTGATCTTATAAGAATGGTTCCTAAAACGAGATTTTAAAGGTCGGCCTGTCTCACCTACATATTGTGCGCCACATCCCTTGCTGTAGAATGTAGAACCTGCGGATGGAGTAGTGCATGTAATACGACTGTGGGGTTTTAATTTGAGAGGTGATAAGAGTACTCTTGGTGAGGAAAAAAGTTTTTTACTGTTGAATGTAGATGATGGTTAAGTGACTAGTGGCAGAGGGTAATCTCAGAAGGGTTAGTTTAATACGAGGCGACAGTAAAATTGCCATATTGCGATAATGGAAGAAAAGTGAATTAGAGTCCTACGTAGAAGACACTACAACAAAACCCAAGTAAGAGAACACAATGAAATTAAAGCCGTCCATATCGGGTCGCGGGGAATTGCTTTACCAACTCCACACTGCAACACGAAATAAGTGTAGATATAAAAGAAGGAAGGAGATCTCCAACAAGACCCCGTTGCGACATAAACAGTAAAACACCAAAACACCCGATGCAAAAACACAAAAGACGAGTACAGCACGAGACGGAAAAGAGACACACGAGAGACACACATTAGTTTCAGAAGATATAAGTAGTTTATCTTAGAAGAAAGTCAGAATTATTCACTTCACTTTAGATGATCTATTTTTTATGTTTTCAGACTTCCTTTCAAAATGCATTCATATGAAATTAACATAGTAATTTCCCATAGATGCTTTCTTTTATTTCAGTATAGCAGCTCAAAAACAGTTGAATGTGTGAGTTTATGAACATTTCCTGTTAGGACTATAGGAGGTGAAGTTGAAGAGAAAAATAAATAATTGGAAAAATATGAAGATGGCAAAATTAATGTCTAAAACAGGGTGTTCTGTTTTTAGTGAACAGGAGAGTAGTCAAACTATTTTACTAACCTCTAGGCGAAGGTCAACTAGATAAACATCTGTTTAGTGTATTAATTTCATTTTACATGAACATGTATGTATACTTTGATTCCTTCTGCATGTTCTGTAAACTAGTTAGGTATACACATACTTTTATCTTCGTCACGTGGGTGGTTTGTAGTTGTACTTCACTCATTTAGTGGTTCACATTTCAACATGGTCTCCTGGTTTTATTTCTACATCAGCATTCTCCCTCAATAGGGAAACTCTGACAGAGTCCTTGGAGTCGCTCAAGGTAATTGATCTTAAGGGCATCTCTGTATTTCTGATGTTTCTTGTGGTTCTCAAGCCATCCTGAAAGTTAGTTCCTTATATTCTGATAAACCTATTATTTCAAGTTTTCAGTATTAATAAAGGTACCATTAAAACCTTTTTTACGTTTTGGAAAAGTCTGAACTGGGCTAATAGTGATATCCGAAATAAAATGATTATAACAAAGTCAGTCAGACTTGCACTCTGATTGACTGTGACGATAGAATGATTATATTTAAAAAAGTGATTATAACAAAGTCGGTCAGACTTGCATTCTGACTGACTGACTGTGACGACGGGACTCCATGACGGGCCCTGTCCAAACCTCTTTAGAGAAGACAGGGCCCCGACCAACTGTCCTCTCTGAATGTCAGTTGGACTCCTCGGGTGATTACATACATGAGCTCGCTGCAGCCGGCAGAGCACGGACTGTGTTACGCATGCCCTCTTTTTATATCCATTTACATATTCATCTGTGTCCATGGGGCCTCTGCGTTTCGCGGTCTTGTTTGTGTGATGTCATCTTACAGTGAGGAGGTTGTTTTACACCACAACTGTACGTTCTTCCAGATCTCTGGGTAATTGGAGAAGTGAGAGGGTTGTGCGCACGTAATCCAGGATAACCACACCATTTGCTACTTGCGTGAAAGATGGCCGTCCAAAGTCGGCACCGGTTACCCATTGGTCTCGTCGGTTTATGTGTAGTCTTTTGTGTTTGATGTTTGCATGTCGTGTGTCTCTTTTCCGTCTCGTGCTGTACTCGTCTTTTGTGTTTTTGCATCGGGTGTTTTGCTGTTGATGCTGCAACGGGGTCTTGTTGGAGATCCCCTCCCTTCTTTGCATAACTAACCAACTTTTTGTTTCATTGGAAAGTTTCTGTTACAAAGTTTCTTGAAATTTCTAAAACGTGGATCCTGTAGCATCCAATAAGCAGGAGATGCTTACTCTTCATGGGCACCTGGTCTCACTCCCATATCGAGAGTTAGCTTCTTTTCATGTGGTGGAGGTTTTTGTTTGTTTGCTTTGGTTTCTGTTTTGTCCTGATTTTGTATGCCTTCGGTTTCTGATTTTCTGAATTATCGATTTTGTGCTGTATACAGGGATATGGTCATTATCCATATTTGTCATCATATCCCATCCATTCTACTACGTCTTTTTGGTACATTTTAGGACATAATAATATTCATACTTTTTGGCCATTTTACCATTTATCAGAGTGGCAGCTCATAACTTCTGATTGTACTGTATTGAATTGGATAGAAAAGGGTGTGTGCATGCATGATTTTTTCAAAGCTTTTAAGGGGAATTTTAAAAGAAAGAGTTATGATTGTGAGTTACCTCCAAAGCAATATTTTCCGAATGCTACAAATTGTAAAGAACATGTAGAATTTATCTCTAAAGAATTAGAAGACAAGATAGCATCTGGGGCTATTACGCAGCATAGTTAAGGCAGCTTTTCAGAATTACGTAAATTTTTACCGCGAAAACGACGTAACGCTTCTGACGTCATGGAGCCCGTGTTGCTACGGCACATAGCAACTGAATGTTTGTTCTTTTTGAGCGAAGCAACTACGTTTTGGTTTCTAATCTTTTTATCCATTTTTAGTTGTATTTTTTACAAATCGGTTTGCGTTCGTTTTGTATGCGAACTTATCTTGATACGGTCCTTGTTAACAAAAGTTGGAGACGACCCCCATTCATTAGCGCATGCGCATTACGTTATCTGGGTTACACAGAAGCTTTCAACGTGAGGGAAAACAGCTGGAGAGACGACGAAGGAAAAACTGGAATATGTTTAAAGCTACACAATTTACAGTACTGTCACAAGTTTTCGATCGCGTAGAAATACTTGAGTAAACATAATATACGTCGATTTTACGATGTAAACATCCCGAAGTGTTAAAAACATGTGTATGGACCCATATCGCACACAACGTCAACTGTTGCACATGGCCTGGTTCAAGTGTTTGCATGTGTTACGCTGCGCCAAGACTGGGCATCGTCAAGAAATTATACAAGTAAGTTCTGGTACATATTTATTTATGTTTTGCAAATAAGTAATGCAAGTAGATGTTCATGAACAACAAGACTCTTTTTAAAGAAAAAAAGTGGGACTAAAATTGATTATTCCCGGCCATGACCATGTACAGATGGGAAAACCAGATGAGCCTTTCGATTGATTAAGGAGTATAGTTTCTTCTGAAAAAAATCTTAAACAGTAAAAACTTTATGATTACTCATAATCATTGTGGGGGGTGGGGGTGGGGGGTTCAAGATTTTTACTGAAAATTGGCAAAAATATAGGGGTTTTTTGAAAATTTTGGGTCAGTCACGACTCAGTGCCAGGGAGGGGGGAGCGGACTCGGAGATTGCACTGTCAGTGAGTCGCCGCGTTACGCAAATAAAGAATTAAAATCCTTGTCAGTGCATGTTCGCTGTGTGAGGGGGTAAAGGAATAGTAAGAAGCGAATACTGACAAGGATTTAAATTCTTTATTTGCGTAACGCAGCGACTGTGGAATATGTATACTGACCCAAGGCAATGGTATCAGTGGACCAAATTTATTAGTAATATTTCTATATAATGTATGGTTATACCAAGTACATGTAAAAACTAATGCAAATCTACATGCACTCAATAAATGATTATAATAATCGTATGAATCAGTGATAATTGGCACAAAACAAGTATCGTAGACATCATGGACATGATAGAGGCAATATATTGGAATGTTACAATTTTGTAGATATTATTACATATCCCATAGAAATTTCTCTATCTCACAGAAGAATAAAAATGATTGTGCAGTCTTTACATTACAAAAACCTTTTTCAACCACTGGCCCAAAGACATGCATCTTTTTCCAGATATTTGTTTTGTTTATAAGTGAAATTCTACTGGCCCGGTAACATTTCTACTTGCCTCGGTCATCAGGCCAGTGGGTTTTCGTGAAGACTGATTGTGTCTTCAAGGTAAACAAGCTGCGGTCATGTGCTTTACAATAGCGAAAACTGTAAATTATAGATCATACCTACAAGTGTAGAAATTTTCAGAGAAGTTATAACTGCTCGATTGTTATGTGCCGAGTGCCATTTACACGTCCATAATGTCATTAATGTGTAATTATCAGTACATCAAGTTATGACGTCATTTGGTCAAAGATCACAGGAAGTGATGATGTTATACATACAAGTTGCTGTTGGACTAAAACTTGTAACTAAACCTCTCATGAAAATAAGCATCATGCATTTTTTTTTTCATGAATTTGTACATGTATCTAATTTTTAATGTCTTTTTCTCACTGAATTTAAGTACAGAAAAAAGAGGTTATAGTCAAGATAAACATCTAATGTTTTAACATGTATAGGTGAAATCCATAGCATGGATTTCTATTCTGAATCAACACAATGGAATTTATATACTGTACCATATATTTATTAAGGAATTTAAAATTTGAAAAGTTACCGTAGGAAATATTTTTGAATGCATATTTTTAGGTCTTACATTAAGATTCTGTTAACAATTACGAATAATAATTGGAATTCCTTTTGTGCCGACTCTGATATTTTTATCATCATCATCATATTAAAAGTAAAATATGGATTAAAAATCTAAATATGTTTTTCTTGTTGCCGATTGCATATTGACACATTGAGATCACTTCGTCTGTTTTCCATCTGCATGTATGTCACACTCAGAAGTAAGAAGTGATTCCTAAGTTTGGCTTATGTTTTCATAGGCGACACATGCAATCCTATTGTACCTGTACCTTAATCATGTTACCGTAATGGACACTTCAACATGTTCTTGAAAGAATAGAGAAGCAGGCCAATTCCTAATTTTTTTTTACTCTTCAACATGTTCAATTGGATTCAAAATTGAAACATGAAACTTCAAATAACAACAATTTGTATACCATTTGTTGCACATGAACTTTAACAAATTGTTATATATGATTAATTTTTTGGCCGCAGTCTATAGTTTGGTGATGACAATTGAGACATTATAAAAAAACCCACTTTTGTATTAAGCCATAATCTTATTAACCTAATGTGGTAGGGCTTTGATATTTACATGTAGACTCTTCATGACAAGTCCTGCCATTAAAGATATTGACCTTGATTATTTATGCCCCCGGAATCACAGATTCGGGGGCATATAGTTTTTGGCCTGTCCGTCTGTTTGTCTGTCTGTTTGTCCGAAAAAACTTTAACATTGGGCATAACTTTTGAATGGAAGGTGATAGAGCTTTCATATTTCACATGTGTATTCCTTGTGACAAGACCTTTCCATTGATACCAAAATTTTTGACCTTGTGACCTTGACCTTTGACCTACTTTTCAAAAACTTTAACAATGGGCATAACTTTTGAATGGTAAATAATAGGACTTTCATATTAAATATGTGTGTTCATTGTGACAAGACCTTTCCATTGAAACCAAAAGTTTTGACCTTGTGACCTTGACCTTTACCTTTGACCTACTTTTCAAAAACATTAACATTGGGCATAACGTTTGAATGGTAAGTGATAGGGCTTTCATATTTCACATGTGTGTTCCTTGCGACAAGACCTTTCCATTGATACCAAAAGAATTGACCTCGTGACCTTGACCGTTGACCTAATTTTCAAAAACTTCAACATTGGGCATAACATTTGAATGGTAAGTGATAGGACTTTCATATTTCACACGTGTATTCCTTGTGACAAGACCTTTCCATTGATACCAAAATTGTTGACCTTGACCTTTCACATACTTAACAGAAAATGAAGTTTATACTAACAAAGATGCCACCGGGGGCATTCGTGTTTCACAAACACAGGCTTTATTTTGTACATGTATGACCTACTATTCTATCAACCTTTATAATAACGGCTAATATTATCTCTTGAACCATATGTGGTCTAAGGAATCTCATAATTATATGCACATGCCGATTGTTAGTCCCCTACCGGCAACGCCTACTCCTAGTTCTTATACTATATTTTATGAGATCTTGACCTTTGACCATGACCTTAAGTGCCAAGGTTAACCATTAAGGGCTGACCTCAGTACTATTCATCATTTTTATTTTGATTATAAGTCTCTTTAATCATAATTTTAAAGAGGGGGCTTGATATTTCATGTGAAGTTTCTTTTGACAATACATGTACCATTCATTCGAGACCTAGCTAGACCTTGAACTTTGACCTAAACTTCATAAAATCACAAATCAAATATCTTTCTAGCTATTATAAGGCTTTCATATCTTCACTAAACAATACCAAGAACTTTCACATTTGACTAAACTGCAATTGGCTATTCTGTATTCATTGATTTCTTTGTTTAATAATTAACATTTTATGGATCAAGTGACATGCACTCAACATTTGAACTACTTGTCAGACATACATATATACAGTTGACAGTCTACTCTATGAAATGACAGCTTCAAGTGTTCACAGTTGACACATTATTAACATGATGAACTAGTTTTAAAATCTGTTAAATTTACATTCTGGTGAGGTACATTTACCTTCTAGTAAAAGTATACCCCCCAATAATTTAGTAATTTCTCAGCTTTCTTCATTTTTTTTTTCAGAATTTGTAATGCCACTTTTGAGTTTGTTATGCAATCTGCTGACCGCCATTTCAACTTTACATCTAGCTCTGTCATAGGATGCCTTGGTAAGTTTGTCTTTGGGATTGGCCTTGTGGAGATGCCTGTATTTTAGGTACTCTTTAAGCTCTGTGTTGCTGTCACCAAGTAGCTCATTCAGGAGGTCAGTTGTTGACTGTGTATCTGTTTTATTGAAATGGAAAGAACAAGTATATAAATGCACTCCCCTCAATGTTTGTAGGAAACCAATCAAGAAATATATACATGTAAACACCAGGATTTGGTATAAGTTAAATATACAACAATATCATATTAATGCATTTGAATATTGACCTCTGTCTATCAGGCACATGCAGTATTTTAGCATAGTTGAATTCGTACCAAGTACTTTTAGGTTACAAATTAACCTCTGAGTACTTAGTTTATTATACCCCCCGCAAACATAGTTTTTTTTGGGGGGGAGGGGGTATATATGAAACACCCTGTCCGTCTGTCTGTCTGTCCGTCTGTCCATCCGTCCGGTTAAGAAGTTCTTAAAGCAGATAACTCTTTAAGTATATATAAGTGTTAGGGATTTCATATTTCATGCATGCATTCACCATAATCAGTACTACATTTTGATACCAAGACATTTGACCTAATGACCTTGACCTTGAACTTTGACCTTGTATATATATATATATAGAATCCTATGTTATAAATGAATCTGTGTAGAGAAAAACGTCTTGGGGGTGTATAATTCGTCACTTTAGGGCAGTTCTAGTTTTATTTTATCACGTTAATTTGGTTTCAGAATTTGAATCAAGCTTCTGACAGTGGCTAGCCTACTGAGTACAGTCTCTGAAAACTGAATGCTTATTGCTTACCCTCAGATGGTGCAAACAGTTTCCTTTTAACATGTCTAGCTGTAGACTGTGTTGATGTACATGCTGAAATTTAATGAATTATTGTAAGTGCCTTATTTGAATGAATGACGTTTTTTTAACACTGAGTAAAAGAAACAAACAAGAAAATTGGTATGACTTTTGGGGAAGAGACTGCTATACCTTTTTTCGGGTGTCTCTCCACCTCCATCTGTCTCCGTTTCTTTGACCTGGTATTTGATGCTTGTAATAGATTTTCTACATGAAGGAAAATGATTATAATAGTAATGATAGTTTGTGTTCATGATCATGTTGATCAAACTATCAGGTGGCAAAACATGCCAAATTCAAATGTTCAAGGAATTTTTTTTACAGATTTTTTACAAAAAAGTTCCTGACCTCATGTTTTTGACAACAACAGTTGTCAGTCATGCATCCATATATAGACACAGATTAAGGAGTTTCATATGTAGAAAGTTTTAAAAGACAATTGCATGAAACAGAGTCTTCTTAAGACAGCTCATACCTGGAATACTATCCTCTGGGGCAAAAGGGTTGCTAGGCACATCTGCAGTTGCAAGGTTAGGTTCCTGATTTATGGATGATGAGCTCTCTGAAATTTGTTTTACAATTTTTCAGGCAATAATTTATCAAGTCTTATGTTTATCATTTTTGTGATTTGGAAATTCAAAAGGAAAATCTGTAAATCCACCAGAATTTTTTTTATTTGAAATTACCTTGACTGTATTCATCTTGGGCCACAAGGTTGCTTTCCTTTGTTGCTGGCTGTTCACTACTCTGTGTTGCTCGCTCATTACTACATTGTGTTGCTGGCTCATCACTACTCTGTGTTGTTGGCTCATCACTACTCTGTGTTGTTGGCTCATCACTACTCTGTGTTGTTGGCTCATCACTCACGTAACACTGTGTTGCTGGCTCTTGACTACACTGTACATATGTTGCTGGCTCTTGGTATAACTCTTCAGTTGATTCTTGGCTAAGCTCAGTTTGGATAACCAAGGTGGAGTCACTGGGTAAGAGCTCTATGAGAATAAGTATATAAATTTGTCTTTCAGTTTAGATATAGGGTTGTAATGGTTATGTACACGTACATCTGCTTAAGTTCAATTTGCTGCCAATGCAGAGTATTTATTTTGTTTCCAACAAACACAGATTGATTATAAACTAGATTAATAAATCATTTCCTTAATCAATTAGATAAGAAAGAAATTAGAATTTTGCTTCTAAAAGGTGAAGTTTGATAAAATTATTATTATATACAATGTATATTATTAATTGTAACAATGTCTAAAAGACAAAATCCCACATTGTGTTTAAGATATTTTGGCTTTATTTACAAAACTCCTCACTTGTCTGTATATATGGACAGATCGACTGATTCCTATATAAGAAATCCTCATTCATGGATGATAAGCCCTCTGATTTTTTTTTTTTTTGCAATAAATGATAGCTAGGGCTTGGTCGTTTCATGATGTCATCGGTTTGGTTTCGGTTCATTACCCTCTATTCGATTACTTTTGATTCGGTTAATTTCACACAGACATAAATAAGTAATTAAGGTTACACTCCACCATTTTGTATAAAATTAGGGGTACTGAATATTAATGTAAAAGGCTATCAGGGCATATAACCCTAAATAAGACAGCTTATATAAAGCAAGGGTGAAAAGTAATGAAATGGTTGAAAAGGACACTGAACATTTTTGAATCCTTAGTTTTGTATCATACATAAACACTACAACGTGCGATGGACCATGTGAATTTTGGCGGAATTTCCCCATGCCAAAAATCATTCAAGTCGGTTCGACATGCAGTGATTTCGCGAGAACTAGCTGTACTGCCCCTCTGATTTTTCCATATGATCATGATGATTTAGAGTAAGAATATATCTTTCAGACTATTAATTGAAATTTCTGGACAAAATCAAGCAACTAAATGGTGAAAAATTGCCCAAAACATGGGCCAATATGGTACTTTTTTCATGAAATTTCAACCCATTTTTATGCCATTTCAGCACAGGTAATGTGGTTCTTATATTAAATTTTATTGTTAAATTGTCTATAAATTGAAAATTAAAAATATTCTGAATCTATTGAAACCAAATACATAGTATGACATCACATTAGGTTGTCCATAATGAGTAATATAAGAGGTGGGGGTCTGCGATCACGCGAAATGTCAAAATAATGGTGGAGTGCAACCTAAACGACAAAGGTATCACTCTTCATTAAGGGTAAATAACAATCAATAAAAAAGGCAAAAAAATCCAACCTGAGTATAGGATGTGAAAAAAAGACTAGATTTTGCTATGTATGACTTTGCTGACCGCCGTGACTTAGCAAGTTCAGCCACCGATGTTTCTTATTGAATCGTAAATTACTTGCATCATGCACTGGTGTATTTGTGCTGTACAAACGAAAAGAATACTATAATACACATGTAAACATGTTTATTATAGTAAAGCTCAATGTAAAGTACTAACGGAATCATATTTCGGAATTCCGGAACCGAAACCGAATCGAGCGTCCCCGAATTCTGTCCTTATAAATGATGAGAGATTAATTCTGAAAGATCAATTAAATTAATTGTACCTTCCTGGAAGTAAGATTTTCCACTTTCGTCAAATACTTTGATTTTTTTCAGAGGCAGACTAAGTTCTCTTTTCATATGTCTGGATACACACTTTTTCCAGGTTTCCTGTATGTGAGCTAGTTCTTCTGCCAAAGTCATATGTTGGAAATGATGGAGCTCAGGTCCCTCATCATGAGAACATGGGTCATCTTCTCCATCCCTGAACACAATGCAGCCTCCCTCATTGAACCACCATATCTGTCCAGGTAGAAGAAAGTCAGAAATCCTCTCCAGATGCGCCTGGATTATGGAACGATTGGTCAGCATGTTCTGTGAGAGACTTGACCTTGGGCGGGTTGGTAACATCTTGGCCTGTTTGCTGATGGAGGACGATTGCTTTTGGTAAGAATTTTCTTGAAGTCCTAGCTTTTGTTTGTGCATGAATCTCATCACAGCATTGTCCACAACATACTTTGCCTGGCGGTTTGTTGTTGCCTCGGATATTCTCCTCAGATCTCCGAAGCTTCTCTCCTCTTGCTCAGGTAGTAGTGCTTGTAAGCAAAATAAACGGTAAACTTGAGGTGCATGTACAGTGAGGCTGTGAAAATGGCTTCCAAAAAATTTCCGTCTTGTCATCTTCTTTGGTTGAGCAAAGACTATTCTGCATAGGAATGCAAAAATTAGGCACTGATTGTAGAGGCGAAGAATCCTTTTTTGGTTTCTACCGTTGAAAGGTGAGTAGCAAATAGAGATGATTTCTACAAGGGCATTTGAAATACTGAGGAGGTTATCTTAAACTTTGCCATCATGATGCATGGATTGCATGAAACTAGCCAACTTGACAGCAAAAAGCCTTGCGTCAGATCCCTTAAGCTGTGTTTTATCACCAATGGTTGTACTGCTGAAGGATTCAAAATCTTTCCGGCTTTGCTCTGGAACATGAAAAGGCAGTTCAGTTATGATGTTTTGTACAATGTTACATATATCATGTAGGGGCTCACATCCCAAAACGTCATACATTCCGATCCCTAACGACGCAGCTGACTTTTCAGGATTTGGCACCATTAATGCGGGAGGACGATTGATTCCGTGAAGGAGATTTGACATTTGAGCACTGAGTTCAGGTTTAAGATTGCCATAATCCCAGATTCCTCTTGCCTCAAGCTCATCCACAATTTCCTGCTTTTTCAGGTTCTGAAAGGGGTTGATTTTTCCGTTCTGCAGTTGCCTCCAGAGGGATCCAGCTACTACCACTTGTCTCCTTTCTTCAAGTGAAGAGGGCAGTGTTCGGAATGCACATTCAAGGTTAGTGTGGTCCTCGACATTGATGCCACAAATGCAGCTGTAAGATCCACCCCTCTGTTGCCCACTTTCGAACTGTCGAGCAGGATTATCTCCACTGAATACCCTAAGAATAGGTGGATTTTGAAGTTCTGATAAGGAGGCCAAATCTTTTAGTCTAGTCTGTGAATATTCTAGCTGTTCTACATCACTACTACCTGAAAAATCACATGGACTTATTATATGTCATAATTTTGTCTTTTACTTCTTAATTGCTACTGATAGCTTAATTAGTATGGTTTGCTCCAACAATATACTATTTTGTTAAGAAGCGATATAGAGTCTTTGTGACATCATACTATCAGGGGTTGAAATTGGCACTCATCCGGTTTTCATAATGGCGAGTAAGAATTGCTCCGGACAAATTGCAGCTATGTTAAGGCGGTCCATGACGTCATGCGCACTATTTTATGTGGCTTTTTCATACTATAATCATTAAATTTTTGTCATGATAAAAGCTTAAAATTGTTATTAAATCACACCAAACATATAAAAGTGATTCCTTAGTGCCTTGGAATATTTTTTTTTTCAATTTTAAAGAGTAGGAAAGAGAATCTTGTTTTATTTGTCTATGACCTAATACAAAATCCTGTAAAAGTTCCGCAAAACACTGTACCCTCACTATTCCCTGAATCAACTACTTATTTGTGTCGCCTGTGAAGCATAGCGACACTTACTGGGATCATTTTGTCTGTCTGTCCATCTGTCTGTCACATCCTATATAAAAGTTATTCCTAAGTGTCGCTATGTTTTGCAGGCGACACATGCATTCCTTGGAATGATTTTTTTTACTATGATTTTCTTGTGTTTTTCTTTTTTTTTTTTTTTTTTGCTTTGGTCATAGCACGCCATCTGACGTCTGTCCGGCTTACACTTTTAACATTTTCAACATCTCCTCTGCAACTGCTGCACAGATTTTCACGAAACCTTACAGGAAGCAAGAACTTAAGGTCTTCTACAAACTTTGTGGTTTTTGTGCTGATCGGTCAACAAATATGGCTTCTGATTGGCCGACAAATTTTGGACATCTCCTCTGCAACTACTGCACAGAATTTCAGGAAACCCTACAGGAAGCATGTGCTCAAAGTTCTCTTCCAAGTTTGTGTTTTTCGTGCCAATCACTCAACAAATATGGCCATCGAGGGTTCTGATTGGCTGACACATTTTCGACTTCTCTGCAACCGCTGCACAGAATTTCACAAAACCTTACAGAAAACAAGCACTCAAGGTTCTCCACCAAGATTTTGTTTTTTGTGCCAAATGCGCAACAAATATGGCCTCCAAGGGCTCTGATTGGCTGATCATAATATTTCTAACTTGTTTGATGGAATATTAAAATTAATGGCATAAAAATTGGCAAACTTGCAACAATTGATGATGTGTTGATGATGTCAAAATCTGAGACTGATTTAATTTCGCACCATTTTTTTACGACGTCATTTCTGTGAACTGCCTTAACATAAATGTGATTATTTTCAGTCTTAGCATACCCGTTTGCCAAGTAAGAAATTTGGGTCAGATCAATATATCATGATCGTTTCTTTATGCCCCTGGAATCAAAGATTCGGGGGCATATAGTATGCCCCCAGAGGCATATAGTTTTTAGCCTGTCCGTCTGTTTGTTTGTCTGTTTGCCTGTGGCAAAAACTTTAACATTGGGCAAAACTTTTGAATGGAAAGTGATGCAGCTTTCATATTTCACATGTTTATTCCTTGTGACAAGACCTTTCTATTGATATCATAATTTTTTACCTTGACTTTGACCTTTCAGATATAACAGATGATTGTATTTATACTAACAAAGATGCCACCGGGGCATCTGTGTTTCACAAACACAGGCGCTTTTTTTTTCATTTTGATTTTTTCAAATTGTTCCATTTCATTATTACTGATTTCTTTCATGTCATTTTTGTTTTGTTTCGCACTTTACAGGGACCCAACCTACTTGAATTACAGTTTAAGAAAAATTTCAAGAAGACTTTTACAAAAAACTTCATGTCTTCTCCTTTAATAGATAGCAGTTTGCAAACAGTAGAAAACAAACAACATTCAAGAATGCCTGTGCCAGAGGTAAATTATACAGGTTGATTAATGTACTTTATATGCAGTATATATCAGGAATGAGTGTATGAGTTACCTCTATGAGGTTTTAAGGTCCATCATGCTATAAATGGTGTAGTATACCAAGTGTATGTCTTCTGTGCGATATTTTTTCACATGCACTAACCTTCGAGTAGATCCACCCATTAATGCATAGGGTAAATCTCGATGCCGCACCATTACTGATTTATAAATCATGTACACTGCACCTGTACATGTGTTTAGTACAAGTGAGGCCTGATCGATAGCATGTCGGGGACATGATTGCTGGAGGACATGGGTTCGAATACCAGACCATGAGCTAATAGGTAGGGTACAATGTATTAATAAATAATTTCTACCTTCTTTGTTACTGAGCTTTCTTTGTCAATTAGAATCCAAGGTTCATCATACTATATGCAATGTAATACACTATTTCAACCGGGCTTTAGGAATGAGTCTATGATATAACATTGCTTGGGCTTAATATATTTGGACAGCTACCGTCAGTGTATGGATGTTTGTGTGTGTCAGTCCGTCTGTGTCACAATGAATTTGCAGAGATTGGCATGCAGTCACATTTCATTTGCCTGATTGATTTCATACATAGCCTTGTTATCAAGGTTTCCTGCTCAAAAGGTCAGAGGTCAAGGTTATTGTTGGACACTGAAGAAAAAGCTTGTACATACTCTGGATGCAATCTAGTTCATACTTCATATATGGCATTTTCATCCCGAGGGAAAGTATCTATCAGTTTTAATGTCAAAGGTCATGAATTTCATGTCAAAGGTCAGTCACTTCTGGAATTTTATATAGACTAATAGAAATAGCAAATGTTTGATATTTTCTGTGTTGCAGAACTCTCATATTGAACATGTTCATTCATCAATATTATTGGTTTTAAAAAGTAGTAAGAATATTTGAATGTTTGTCAGGTGTTTGTTGTATTATTGTCAGGATCTTCTTTAACTCATTTGTGTCATACTTATCCCTTTTGCCATGTGTAGCTCGTTCATAGGTTCCCCGCGAGGAGTTTGGCAGTGTTTTTGATATTTTTCCCTGACATTGTCGCCATACCTCTTTCTATATAGACATAACCTCAGACACTGCATGCATGGCAGGTGTGGCTAGCCAACAGGGGATGCTTACTCTTCCCAGGCACCTTGTCCCACCTCTAGCTTACTAAGGATCTGTCGATGCTCAATTTTGTGCTCCAATGTGAGTGCTGTTGAGATTATCGTCATGATCTCCTTTAACTCATTTGTATATGTGCAATGTTAATTGCAAGGTGTATGTAAAATATAATGTTATAATAAGATAGGACTGACAAAGATTATGTTGCATGTATGATATGTGTTGAATATTAATGCCAATAGAACATGAAATTTGCATATAGAGAATAAGTGTCTTAATTTGTTTTTTGTTACAGGTATGTAGCACAAAGCAAGTGCATTTATTGCTTATTTAATGCACTTTGTTGTGTGTTGCATTCCCATAACAATACACAGATTATGACATTTATAACATATATATTGTGTCGCCTGCAAAGCATAGTGACACTTAGGGATCACTTTTTCTCTCACCCCAGACAGAGATATCTACAGACTTGTACCCCTGGATGTTTGTCCTGAACCCCCCCTATTGTGACGTCATAGACGTTTACGTAGCTTTAGCAGTGTATAACGTCAAATGGTTCAACATTAACGCAAAACAAGCAATGTTTATTCACGAATTATGTGAAAATATATGGGTGAGAGAAAATAATCAATCACTCCTTTGTACAGGGACAGGGAAATCCCACTCTTGTATCAAAGATTTGCAACGTCCACGACTTGACAAGCCTCGTCGTGGACTGCAAATCTTTGATACTCGGTTGGTATTTCCCTGTCCCTGTACAAAGGGGTGATAGATTCTATTAGTCCGTCTGTCTGTCACACTTGGATGTCACACCCTATGAAAGTGATTCCTGAGTGTCGTTTCGCAGGCGACATATGCATTCCTTGAAATAATTTTTCCTGGTATTCTTGTATACTCACCTGACTGACCAAAGATATGTAACTGTGGTCTCTCAACAAAAGATTGTACGTCAAGTCCCTTCTTGTTAGGGAACTTCGTGCCATACTCCTGGTCGCTGAGGAAAATCTCTGTATTGTACAGGAACATAACCATGCAGTTAAAGTATGAATGATTTAGAATTTCAGAGTGGTCATGCCAAACTTTCAGATGATGTTTCCTAACCTTCCCGTCAATTCTTAGTACACCTGCATCATTAAAACGTTTAATTTCAGAATCAATGATAGCAGTCAAAGGAATTTTCCGGCTGTAAAGCTTACATTCTGTTTCCTCTATCATTCCATTTTTGTTGATTTTGTTTTCCTTTAATGATTTATGGACTACTTTTTTACCAAGATCTATTTGTTTGTTTTGGCACATTGTTTTTATCGCATTTTTTATCTTTTTTGCAGATCTTTGAACAGGAACTGAGAGGCGTGTCTTACCAATCCTTTTCTTCCGTCTGCGTGTTCTCCGTTGGATGTCCCTGCAACTTTCAACTTTAGCGATGTTAAATTGCTCTGTTTTGACACCCTGAGACTTACAAAAAGCTTTGAGCACCTGACCAGCATTATCTGGGGTCTTACCATTGATGGTGACATTATAATTTCGGGCCAATCTGGTCCAGTTAACTGGTCGTCCAGCAGGATAGTTGCGGACCTCCTGAAGGACAGCATCTTTCTCAAATATATAACTTTCGAACTTGCCGTGATGAACCTTTTTTTGTACTTTTTGTTTTGCTTCTTTTTCAAGTCGAGATATTTTTTCAGACTCGGCCTCTTGTGTTGAAATAAAGCCCATGGCAATTCTTTCTTTGTCATGTTGGCTGTAGGATTTATTCAAGGCAAGAAAATGAGATACATCAGTATCATCGGCAACTAGGGAGGCAGAAATGGAAGAACTGACATTCTTCATTACAGTTGTAGTATCACGCATTGTCGTAAATGATGGAGATATACAGGAAGAAACATCTTTTGGGAATTGAATATTGAGATTCTTTTCCACCACAGGCTGTATAACATTTACAATGCTTTTGATAACTTGAAGTCCAGTCTTTTGTGACATACTTCTGTTAGTCTGCAATGCAGAGATGCTCTCACCCAAACTTTTACAAGCAGACGGAATGTTACTAGAGGAGTAGCTCTTGTGGAGAGATGAATACTCTGAGTGAAGTAACTGACACGGATTGCAATTGGTATATGTGTGAGTGATTTTCTCCGAGTATGGTAGCTTTTCCCATGACTGAAGGGAGAAATGCTCAACAAATCTAGACCGTTCACCATTCTTGTTATTGCCATTGAAATATTTGGTTTTGTGGACATAATCTTGTACTTTTCTGATGTTATTTCCAAAATTGTTCTGAGTAACATGGAGTTTTGGGAATCGTTGCATGAATTTCATGTAAAATGCGTAACGTTGGGAGACTCCAATATTGCTGGCATTTTGTGGACTAGAAAATGTTTCATTATTTGAAGATGTTTGCCACGATTGGATTGTGGAGGGTTCTTTGGTCGAACGAGCTTGTATGACCTTTGCAAAGTTACAGAGGTTCATTTCTATACAGTTACTGTTACCATAGATTTATGTGACGTCTGTACCAGCTTGAATTGTTCATGACATTTAGTGTTCTAATATAAACTCATCCTTTTGCTACATCTTAGTGTTTCTTTAAATAAAAATTACATCTATATGGATCTGTGTGATGACTTTCTTCTTACTATTTGATGATGTCAGATGTCATGTGAAGGCTCACACTGAAGGATTTATTTTGTTATAATTGGTTTATCATCACTCGGAGAGGGGAGGGGGGGGGGGTTCTGTTGTGTCATTGATCTGTTTTTAAATATGTCAAAATTTATTATAAGCAGTTTCCTTAATTATTTAATGTTTCTTTTATCGATATACAATATAATATAAAGTACATAAATAGATCTAGATCTTCTTTTGGATCAATTGATGTAAGGGGCTTTGAAAGTGGTCTAGATTACGAAGTGTTTAGAATTAATATTCTCATATCATTTGGTGTTTGCTACTTCGTCTGAAAAATAAATAAAAGAAAGAATAAATCGTGTTTATTAATGTTTATTGCTTGACAGAGGAGAAATCTCCTTGAAAATTCGTATTTCGCGGTTAACAAAGTCATTTGACGGTAAGAGTTACGTGTCCTTAATTAGAGTCATTTAAACGTTTGGATTTCGTACTTTGTGAGTGCGATAGTCAATAACTGATAGGAAAAGTAAAAGCACCCCCTGTTACTGACGAAAAATTGTAAAAAGGCTGTTACTCTCAGAAACTGCGATAAATTCCGTTTTAGAAAAGTGCTACCAGACCATTAGCACGGACTTGGTTATTGTCCATGAAATGCGAATACGATCGAAAACGGCCTTTTTCGGTAGTGTTGCATTTAATTTTCCCTAAAAATCGAAATCAATTAGCATTTCATATGGTCTGGTAGCAGTTTTGTTTGAAAGCAGGAAACGGAGAATCGATTGGTATATAAAACATGAAAAATAAACACGCGCAACAGGGGGTGCTTTTGTAAAGTATGTAGCGTATCGACACCAAGCTATTTTTAGCAGTTTGACAGCTGGGGTCACGTGACATGTGCTATAAAAAAATATGGAACGCATTTCGTAACATCATATGATTAAAAACTTACGAAAATTATTTTAGATTTAAGCAAGGGTGAAATAAAAAATATGCTGTTAAATCAGATACGCAATTTTACAGCGAAAATGGCCGAAATCTGCCTTAACTATGCTGCGATGACAATGACATATGCTTTCACACATAATGATTTCACAGTAGTACATAAGTGTCACCTGCATACTTAGGTAAGATTATTCAATCTTAATGCAGGTGACCGTTGGTCAATCGCGTGTAGTGTGTAAATTACCCCTCACTTGGAATTTTTCTGGAAAAGTTGATATAATGATCTAATTTGGGGGTGTGAAATATTGATTTGTAATAAGCAGTATGTAACATGTATCTCATCTAATTATTTCACTGTGACATATACCCTCTACCATAATCTGGCCCTTTTTTAACTACGGAGGGTAATTTAACTTCAAGATATTTTGCGAATAAAGTGTTTTTTATATGTCGAATAGTGCTTCATGTTACTGACTCTATTCACATTCTCGATTTGTATCAGATTAAAGGGAAGACAAATATTACTATAGTCAATAATATGGTAATCTGGTATAAAGGAAATATGACCATTGATTTTTTTTTTCTTTGTTTTTTATATCTATTTTATTTCAAAATAATCTGATCTGATCACCTCGTTTCTCTAAGCATTATTTATCGGTTCCGTAATTTTTGGTAGGTATTGATAAGACACTTTTAAACCGCGTAAAGCAATCGGAAGGCATCGACTTTACTATACATAAAATATGAATAAGTTACGATGTATTCCGAGTAAAAAGGGTTCAAAGTCAACAGCAAGGATGGCGTACCTTTTGATGATGCTGCTCGTCTCAGCTATTTATCATGTCTATGGAGTTGAAATTAATGTCCATACTTGCAAACATGTCGCAAGTGATAAAGTGATGTGCAGATGGATGGGAGGAGACCTCTATTGGGCAGACAGACCCCTTCATTCAATACGTATAGTTGTATTTGAGGAGATGTTGAAATCTGCAAGTGTAGATTTGAAGAAGAATGCTCCAGATTTTGAAGAAATTACCATAGGGAGAGGGACCATTGTCTGCTTTCAAATCAAATGTCACCATAAGGTCAAGGTCACAATCAATGGGGAAATTTGCTCAGTAAGTACTTAAAATTTAATTTTACAGCAGTTTTTTTCCTAGCAAGAATATTATGTACTTAAGTAGCCAAGATTGAAAACATTTGTAAGGAAGTAAATAACAGTATTATTTGTAACAAAACTTGTAACATCCTAATAACAGACACTTCATTCTCAAGTAATCTCACAAAACAAACATTTAACACGCATAGTTTTGAAAACCTTAATTGCATGACATCTAATGTTGTGTACGGAACAGAGTGCTCACTTTGTGGATTGATTTATGTGGGCGAAACCAAAGGCCAGCTCCGAAAAAGAATGTCAGGACACCGGTCAAAAATAAATAATAAAGGAAGTCAACTCCTTTATCGACATTTTGACCAGGCGGATCATTCTGTTTTATCTATGAGAGTCAGAATCCTGGAGAAAATATATCACCCCACAAACAATCCCAATTTGAGCACACCTCTCCGTCGCAACAGGGAAGAGTTCTGGATAAAAAATCTTAACACTGCAGCGCCCTATGGGTGCAACGATAACATCAGCACTATAGGAAACCTAAGTTTGAATTATATCATATTTTATGCTTTACAATGAATACAGAGTTATTTTAAGCTGTACTTTACGACCCTGATTAATATTATTCGTGTTATGTAATACGCTAAGATTTTGACTCTTTTTCTAATGTTAAACCATTATTTAAAGTCAGAAACTATCTTACTGTTTTTCATTTAAACTGTTTTAGAGTACATTTTACTTTCCGGAATTTGTAAACTGTTATGGCTCCGTTTTCTGTCCAGTCTTTCTTTGTTCCGCTATTTTCAGAATATTGCGAACAAAAATAATCTTTGTCAATTTCCTTAAAATTCAACGATCTTAATTGTTCAAGATGTTGTAAGTTCCGCCATTTTCAGAATATTGCGAACCAAAATAATCTTTGTCAATTTCCTTAAAATTCAACGATCTTAATTGTTCAAGATGTTGTAAGTTATCCCCTCCTTTCTTTTAACCAAAGGCCAGCTCCGAAAAAGAATGTCAGGACACCGGTCAAAAATAAATAATAAAGGAAGTCAACTCCTTTATCGACATTTTGACCAGGCGGATCATTCTGTTTTATCTATGAGAGTCAGAATCCTGGAGAAAATATATCACCCCACAAACAATCCCAATTTGAGCACACCTCTCCGTCGCAACAGAGAAGAGTTCTGGATAAAAAATCTTAACACTGCAGCGCCCTATGGGTGCAACGATAACATCAGCACTATAGGAAACTTAACAAGTCCCGGTTGTCAATCGGTAAATGTGACTAGCTTATTCAACAGATCACAAAGAAGACCTCGAAGTCATGGCATTCGAAAATATAATAGGCCTGAGATACATAGTTTCTCCTTCGATGACTTGGTTCCATTTTTGAATGAGCCTTTAGGCCTGCATTATATTCGTACCAAATTATACTCTGTTCCTTTACGGAAGTTACACGAAATCTACGATAATACGAAGGACCTCGCATACACCGATACACGTTCCCCAGAATACAGACTACAAGGAGTCATCTTGAACATTTCTACTTTTCGTTTATTTCAAGCAGTTAGACCAGATAAATCAGAGGAGAAAACAAACCGCCCTTTCATTAAAGTAAGATTTGCAAACAAAGGTATTGATAACTTGAATCTTGGTCAAATTTTGAATCACAAAACTGTCACAGAAAAAATCCCACCATATTTCAAAAGAAAAGAAACTCCTTGTATTTCCTATAGCTACACACCAACAGTTGCATCTAAAATTTACAATTACAAACGATTCCTGCAGTGTATTGATTTAAGTAATCCCTCATTACATCCACTTCCCTGCGAATGTTCTTCATCGGATTTCAACTACTCTCCTTGTGGACACGTTATTACTGGTGACCTGAGAATTGTTAAAAAAGGGTCCCAAATACAGAGAAAGTATGTCCTTTACATGGAACCAAAATGTCAAAATTATCATGGACTCTTGTGAGGAATATGCAAGACGATGGGCAAAAAAAGAGGATGTACAGCTCGACACCCTTTCCGAATGGATAAAATCAATCAGAGGGTTACTTTTATCTAGAATTAACCGATTAAAATCAACTGTGAACACCAGATTCGTGTCTATATTTAAAGACCCTGATGTTATCACAGAACTTACCTACCTCCAAGAACATTATGTCATCACACCAGCGGACAAAGCCTCAAATAATTACACATTTACTTGCAAAAAGTACTATTTCGACAGTCTAGTTAAAGAGTTGGGTTTAAATTCGACACCTGGAAATCCCACTTACACCCCAACAAACCTTTCTGCCTCTGAAATAATAGATAACCACAAATCAGCTCTTGCTTCCTTTGACTTAACACGCTTCGACACTACCAATTTAGATTTAGATTTACCATACTTATACTGCATACCTAAAATGCATAAGAATCCGTACAAACAACGTTTCATCGCTGGTTCCTCAAAATGTTCTACCAAATCTGTATCGATCTTACTAACCAAAGTTTTATCTGACATCAAATCTGGGCTACAAAAATATTGTTCGACAGTATATTCTCGCAGTGGTATCAACCAGATGTGGATTTTAAAGAATTCGAAGGAACTTTTAGAACATCTGAAATCCACTCATTTTAGTAGAGTCCATTCGATCAAAGCTTTTGATTTTTCGACACTTTACACTACAATTCCACATTCTAAATTGAAAGAAAGACTCGCAAAAATTATAAGTAATGCGTTTACAAGTAAGAACGGTAATCGCAAATACAAATTTATTGTTGTTAACTATGACAAAACCTACTTTGTAAAAGAAAAGTCCTATTCGGAAAATAAGTACACTGAAACAGACATTATTCAGATGTTAAACTTTCTGATCGACAACATTTTTGTGGTGTTTGGAGGAAAGGTCTTCCAGCAAATTGTCGGAATTCCAATGGGGACCAATTGTGCCCCACTCCTTGCCGACATTTTCCTTTACTCGTACGAAGCTGAATTCATTCAATCTTTGGTCTCTGAAGGGAAAAGATACTTAGCTTCTGACTTCAACTTCACTTACAGATACATAGACGATGTGTTGTCCATCAATAATCCAAAATTCGCGGATTACCTGAGTAGTATCTATCCTTCGGAGCTTGAAGTCAAAGAAACTACAGAGACAAATAATTCAGCATCCTATTTGGACATAATGTTGTCCTACGACACTGATGGTCACATGAGCACCTCACTCTATGACAAACGTGACGACTTCAATTTCAGCATTACGAACTTTCCTTTTCTGAGTAGCAACATCCCTTCATCGCCTGCTTATGGCGTGTTCATATCTCAGTTGATACGCTATGCCAGAGCAAGTACCAAATATACGGATTTTGTTCTGAGAGCTAGGCGTCTTTCAGATAAGCTTCTCAGTCAGGGATATGTTTGTGACCGACTAACATCGTCACTGAGGAAGTTCTACGGTCGATATGGGGAACTCGTCATACACTATGATGTCCCACTCTCCAGAATGGTAGATGATATTCTGTCATAGACCATTTGAACCATCCAGCCAAAGATTGTACTCTATATCTTCCAAAATGGAAGTAACCGGATGTGACAGTTCTACCGAATTGAAGCGACGGGTGTTGCATGCAAGCAGGAGATGCTTACTCTTCCTGGGCACCTGGTCTCACTCTCATATCGGGAGTTCGCTTCTTTTCATATGGTGGAGGTTTTTATTTTTGTTTGCTTTGGTTCCTGTTTTATCCTGATTTTGTATGCCTTCGGTTTCTGATTTTCTGAATTATCGATTTTGTACTGTAGACAGGGATATGGTCATTATCCATATTTGTCATTGTAGGTATATGTATTAAGAGCAGATAATTATTTTTCAGTCTGACACACGAGACAAAACATCTGACTCAACATCTCATCATTCCTATGCAGATGAACTGGAAAAGGTGCGTGTATAATCAATGTAGTTTAAAAAAAAATTGATTGAATTTTACATTAACGAATGTATGAGATTGTGAACACTTTGGATATGAAAAATGTGATTTATCTTTTCAGACAACCATAAAGCTCCATGTTCAAACTGGAGGAAGTGAGGGCCACGGTCTGCCAATCATCGGGATTACCTGGGATAACATGTTACAGACCAGGATCATTCTCATCCTCATGTTAGGTATTTAGAATTACAATTACAATGAATTCTGATAAGGACTTGTTTGCATGATTTTAATCTGATAATTTTGGTATTTTTTTAAAACATACATGTATCTTGCAATACATTTTGTTCTATCTTTTCAGTTCTGCTTCTAGCCTCCCTAGCTTTGCTGGTAATTTATTTTCTCAGAAGGCTATGCAAGATACATGGTAGAGAGGGATCCTCTGATGATATTGAACTTTATTCATGTCCATCACGAAGAATACCAACTTACAAATTTGAGACTTTATAAATTCAACTCGCCTTAAAGAATTTTGACCTTGTATTGTAGTTCTTACCCTCCTGGCTTTCAAAATGAACAAACCAAAGCGTCAATACAGAAGAAGACCTAGGAGAGAGCATAAAAACAAAGACAGATAAGAATTTTGCCGCCCCTGTTCCTGTTAGACGATCTGGAAGGAATCGTGTAGCAAGGATTCTAAATCAGTGACTTAATAGTGTTTATGTAGTAGTCAGTAGTAAATGACAGAGTGTATGAATTACATGTAGATTTTCATCCCTTTCCTTTTAGTTTTGGGAAAATGATTTATTTACCGTACATTGAAGATAGTCATGATCTATGTTTATTTAATTTCGTACTTTACTGAAACTTCAGACTTCATGATAAGTATCAGTTTTATCAGATTTACCGACAAAAATCTGTTTTGATTTAATAAAGCCCACACAACAACTCTTGTTTGGTCGGATAAAAATTTCCCGAATATATGTCCCATATATCAGAGAAGTTTTCAAGAACTCTGAAATCTATTCTTTCTTTTTTTTCAACTTCTCTGTGAATAGAAGTTTCTCATTCTAAAAAGAAGTTGTCTCATACACCGTAGCGTATCACGTGATATGAAAATATTTTCTTGCATGGGAATCCCCTTCGATTAATAAGGTAAATGCTGTCTAAATCTACATTATATGAATTTATTCTAGGCCTATCATACGATCATCGTTATAAATTATATGATGGTTATCTATTCCGATTAAGAATAGAGGTATGCCAAGAGAACACTTGAACAGAAAGTTTTTTTTATTTACGTGCACCATATCATAACATGTAAACAAAATAGAACATTTTCTGTTTCAACGTTCTCTAAATATTCCTCTATTCTTGACCTGAAAAGATTACTATTTTATTTACAATAATGATGCTCATATGATAGGCATAAACTAGTTTGATATAGAGTAAATTTAGACAGTATTTACCTTGTTTAATCGAAGGGGATTCCCTTGTAAGAGATTATATGCACATCACGTGATACGCCACAGTGTCATATAAGGAATATAAACATGATAAAAAATGCAAGTTTTGTTTTCTTTTCAGATTTCCCAAGGTACTCTTGCACAACGTAGAAATTTATACTGAATCTGAATTTTAATTACTAATTTCATTTAGGCAAAAAAAAAATATTTTCAGGATATGTTTTCAAGAAAGTTGTAACATTTAAGATTTTGCTTCATATTGGCTTGTGTGATATTCAAAATGTTATTACTGGCTTGCGTAATATTAAAAAAATAGTTTTTATGTATCAGTCAGTTTTGTTTTGGTGTAAAAACTGTGTGGTGTGGCTGCAAAGAAAGGATTTGTTATGTATGGTGTTACACTACAGTTGTATCCAAACTTTTTAAAGTAAATGTGTAAAGTCTTTTTAGTTTTGTCATTTTTTTAAAATTTTATTTTCATACATTAAGTGGTGTAGAATGTGCTGATTAGTACAATTTCAAACTGTTTAAAATTTTAATCTCTGATTTGGTAAAATGAAGTCTCAAGATATTATGTGATGTTAAAAGTTAAAACAAAAAATCCTTATTACATTATCATACTAATTTTTGTGTCGCCTGCGAAGCATAGCGACACTTCGGGATCATTTATTCCTGTATAACTTGTAAAAGTTTTTTCTGTCTCATGTCCAGTTAACTTTGAAATTGCTTGTATTGTAACTGCAATATAAGTATCAGGAATCTTTTTTTGTTGTATATATTGAAGTCAGATTGTTTTTATAGTAGAGTTATAGTTCAACTGTTTTATCATTATTGTTTTTATATTAGAAAGCTTCATAATACATATCCTATGATTGGTTCAATTTGTAACAATTTTTTCATCTATTTGTTAAAATTTACAGTTCATATTCCATATAAAGAAATTCTCAAGGAATCATCTTATTACTATTTTAATCTTTGATTTGGTAAAATGAAGTCTCAAGATGTTAAATTTGAAGAAAAATCCTTATTACATTATCGCACTAACATTTATTTATGTATGACTTGTAAAAGTTTTTTTTTTCTGTCTCATGTCTAGTTAACTTTGAAATTGTTTGTATTGTAACTGCAATATGAGTCTCAGAAATCTTTTTTTGTTGTTGTTGTAAATGTATATATTGAAGTCAGATTGTATTTGTAATAGAGTTATAGTTCAACTGTTTTATTATTATTGTTTTATATTTGAAAGGTGCAAAATACATATCCTATGATTGGTGCAGTTTGTATCAATTTTTTTCATCTATTTGTTAAAATTTACTGTTCATATTCCATATAAAGAAATTCTCAAGGAATCATCTTATGTTTACAATTATAAAGTTTTTCACCTCATGTCTAGTTAACTTTGAAATTGTTTTTATTGTAACTGCAATACAAGTCTCAGGAATCTTTTTGTTGTATATATTGAAGTCAAATTTTTATAGTAGAATTGTAGTTCAACTGTTTCATTACTTATATTTAAAGGTGCATAATACATTTCCTATAAGCATGATACTTGGTGCAGTTTCAGGGAATCATAAAAGTGTTCAAGACATTGGTTGATAAATTGTTCTACTTTGTATTTCACCTCTTAAAGTGGTATTTATTTGGGTTTTTTTTTATTTTGAAATATATCTGAACTTTGACACTTCTTTACTTTTAAATTTCAGTAAATTGAAAATGACTTAAATGTACAGACTCTTGTGCTGTCTATATTATTATTTTATATATGTATATGATATGAAAACAAAAGTGGGGTGTGGAATTCTCAGAATTGGCTTAGCTGTTACAGATAACATCAGAAAGAAATAAAAATATTGGCAATTTGTTGTAACATATTGAAATTTGGTTTGGTGGTCTTTATTGAATGTGAATAAAGGATGACCTTCCTAAGCTGGAATGAATGGGTAATGGATTTAAAAAAAAAATCAACATATTGATCATTTGCTGTAACCAACAAATGGAAATTTTGTATGGTGACTACAGAGTATAGATAAAGTATGAGATAAATTCCTGGAGTTTGGATAATAGGTGGCATTTCTTGGTATAGTTGGAGGATGTTAAAATTGAATTGAAAATGATTAATTTAAAGCAAAAAATATGGATGTATATACATGTAGTAAACATGGGCAGAATATAAAATTCAAATTGCTGGTTAGTGATTGAATGGATTGCATTCTCGAAAAATCAATACACTGACTATTGGATATAACACATGGAAATGTAGTCTGGTGGCGAACTTATTGAATTTGACTAGATGGCGACATTCCTGAGCTGGAATGTAGATAAAAGATTGAAAAATCAATATATTGACTATTGGGTGTACACTTGGAATGTTGGATGACATTTCTGTGCTGAAATTCCTGGAATGTGGATGACGTATTTCTTGAATGTGGATGACGTATGTCATTCTTGTGCTGAATCCCCTATTTGATCACTACTGATTACTCTGTCGTTTTTTTCATTAATCTATATCATTTTAGTGCCATTGAGTGTGTTTTTCAAAGACCTTTCCAATGATGTATCAAACTTGATACTTAGATGAACTATTTTAGCATTTTAAACATATTTAAGCGTTTGGCAGATGTATTTTCGAATTTCGCGATTTCAAAGGGCAATAACTCTGTCAGGTTTGGGTCTATTGACATAATTTTACCACCATTGAATTTTTTTTTTCAAAGACCTTTCTAATGATGTATCACCCTTGATATTTGGATGAAATTTAATTTTTCACCTGTTATACCTAGAATATGTTGCTTTGAATCTAAAGAGTGAATCTAGATTGCTGTCATGAGTATCACTATTGTGATAGAGATTAGTTTATAGATAAGTACAACCGCTTCTGTGTTTCGTAATGTTTATCAAACAAGTTGACCACTGTCCCACCTCTAGCTTGCTAGGGGTCCGTCGATGTTTAATTTTGTGCTCTATTGTGAGTGTTGTTGAGATTATCGTCAGGATTTTCTTTAACTCATTAACATGCATAAATTTCACGTAGGGTTTCATTGCGTTGGCAAAGCATATACATATATGTATGTTAAATTATTTCTTACACATCCGAAGGTTTTACACAGTTCGAACTTTCAAAAAAAATATGCACATGTATACCCACGCGGCAATATGGCAATGTTGTCATCTCATTTGGTACAAAATACCGTATTAGCCGATAGAGAGAAGTTATTTATCGAGATGGCATGATTTCAATTCGACGCTAATCGATTACCAGTCAATCATTACGATTTACATGTAGGACTTGGGTCATTTTCCGAAAGTTATCCTCCCGTTAGACATGCAATTGCATATACTCATTAGAAATTCCCAATAATGGATTGACATAGGAGGCACACATGGGGAAATTAGGTGTAAAATTATCATAAAAAGTAAACTATACGCAAAAAAAAAACAACAAACATACTTTCTACTCTACCTTGATGAAAAAATAGGAAACAACTAGGAAAAAAGTAGGAGTAGTCAATGGAAAAAAATAGGGAAAAAGTAGGTATTAAAAGCAAAGTAGGAGATTTCCTATCGTTTTAGTGAAAATTTTCAGTAAGGAGTTAAAGAAGATCCTGACGAAAATCTCAACAGCACTCACAATAGAGCACAAAATTAAGCATCGACGGACCCCTAGTTAGTATGACACAAACAATCAACGGTTAGCAATGTTGACAAATGTTGACAAATGAAGGTTCATCTCAGAGAGGAAAAGTGAAGACTTGCTTATTATCCATTTTCTAATACATGTAATACCATGTCAGCAATTTATTCAAAATTGATACAGCTGTGCAATTGTTACTCATGGTTTTTTTTTAGAATCTGTCATTTCTGAATTTCATTATTTAAACTTTAAAAGAAGTAATTGGGTTCTCCCTTGAAAGTGTTTGGTGTAATAAGTACAAAATCAAGCAATCTTAGTCCCTGACAAGAAGGAATGTATTTGAAGTTTTCTCTTAGCGGCTTCTCGTCATATTTCTGTATGTCATTGAAATATTAAGCTTCAGGGCAAATATGAGTTTTTCAGTTTAAAACATTATCAGTGGGCGAGCGAAGCGAGCCCGAAAGTTTTTTTTTTAACTTTAAATAAGGTGTCCATGATAAGCGAAGCGAACTATAAACTATTGAAATTAATGTCGCTATGAACATGTTTCAGTCAATTTAGTGGTTATATTTATTTTCTAAGAGATAAGAACAATTTTGGAGTTAGTGAATAAGATGCTTATTTATAAACGATAGTCATTTGGTCATCCCTTTAGTTTTTTAGGCACGGGCCGGCTACAAACTGACAGTGGAAAAACACTATAAGTCTTTCTCAGTTAATAAGTCTGTTCACAATAGTTCAATTTTGTACCAGCATTTTCAAGCTGTGAGCATCTTGATTTAAACGATATACTTTCTACAAATTAGAAGCATTGAAATTTTGTGATTTATTTCATTCAAATTCACTTATACTTCAATTTGACAACACATAACCATTTTTTTTTAATCTTGAGATGAAAAAAGTAGGAATAGTAGGAGGTTTTGTAGAAAAAGTAGGAAAAAATAGGATCAAAATAAAAAAAAAGTAGGAACAGTAGAAAGCCTGAACAAAAATCGTCAGACGTCCATCTGAGAGAGTGAAACTTAAGTACAATGGGTAAAATAGGCTGGAGCATCGTGTCAATGCATTGCTTCATGTTAAGAAAAAGAACGTTTTCTTTCAATACTCTGAGATTCTGTTGTTGGAGATCCCCTCCTTGCCCTGAAATGAATGCCCTTATATTTGCCATAAGATAAATTTATGTTACTCATCTTCCAGATTTTTACATATTCAAGACTTAATGCTGAAGGGCAACAGAGTGACAGTAGTTTCTCGACCACCTCAGATAATCTAGGGATATCTGTTTATGACGACTCAACGATAGGGGATCCTCTTAGAATATCCTTGGATCCAAGTTTTCAAAATATTGACGAGTCTGACCATGTGTAATCAACTATTCATGATGTGGCAAACAACGAGGGAAATGATCCTTACAACTTATATGTATATGATTCTGGAGAGGAGAAAGACCTCGTTCCATTATGCACCAGTACTTCAGTAAAACCAACATGTTCATCCGACATGTCATGTACACCTGATTGTAAAAATACATCGCTAGACACTCTGACGTATCTTTGTCAAACATGGAAACAGACAAACTCACATCCTTTGTTGCTAAACCTACTTGTAAGAAGAAGCAGTCCTCCGAATGTATTTATAATACCCCCTCCCTTCTTTTCTACTGTCGATGGTATATTGATTAAATTTTATTGATTATTGAAGAAATGGCTATAAACATCGATATAGATATAAACGATGCACGCGCGAGCTAAATATTAACAGCCATTCTCTGTAACCACCAAAAAATCCCAGAAACGCATGTCTTCAGATTTTAACCAAACATTGTGACATGGGTTGATACATCATGAAAAATTAACCAAACGATGAAAAATTTCAAATTTTCCACGGTTGCCATGGCAACAGACGAGCTAAATTGACCAATTAAGGACCATTTTACCCCTGTAATGTGAGGTTGTATCATGTCTATCGCCAATTCTTTATCATTGCATTATGTATGATTTTTGTTTTAAGAGATCCTCAATCCAAACAATGAAATATGACAAAAATGTGTGATAATTATGTCTAAAATATACCGAAAGACGTAGCAAGATGACTGGGATATGATGCTACAGGACCCAGGTTTCAGAAATTTGTGACAATTTGTTTTCGAATTCGTTTGAAGACAAGACCATCCAAAATTGATCGAATTTGGCTACATGTGCCCTCGGGGATTCCTGGTCCACCAGCAGTGACACTCACCAAGTGGTACAAATGTTAAACGTCTTCAAATTCATTAGCATCATTCAAAAGCAGATTATTTAAAAGCTTGGACCAGACATGCACGTAATGTATGAAGAATGTCTCTAACTTCACCCACGTCTTTCAAAAGCTTGCTACAAAACTCCTTGTACCAGTAAAATGTTTTTAAAAATGTTGACTTGAATACACATATCTTACGAGCAAATTGCTTAATTCGAATTCAGAACAAAAGACAATAACAAAATGTATTTTTGGTACCATAATTGCTGTACCACATACTAACTACAGTGAAAAAATTCATTGCATTTTGCAATTTTTCAGCGATTTTTCATCCCAAGAGTAGTTGTTTTTCCAATTTTTCGAACCAGCAAATTGCGAATCTGACATATGTATTATTTAAAATGAAAGGCAATAAAATTATTGTGCATTTGGTACCAAAATTGTTTATTTAGCTACAGATTGTATTTTCCCAATTTTCAACGATTTTTCATCGAAAATCCAGTTTTCCCCCATTTTATTGACAAGTAAATTGGTAAATTGAGCTTGAAACTTAAAGACAATTAAATTGTCGTTCTTTTGGTACCAATTTTGTTGATCTAGCTGCAGCATGGAAAAGGTAATTGAATTTTTCCTATTTTCAAGGGTTTTTCTTCGAAAAATTCCCTTTTACCCAAAAATTTCGAAATGCCCAAGGATGCCAGAGTTGCATCCGCCGGATTATCAAATAAGAGGTTATTGACAACACTTTCATGCAAAAACATTTTGTGCGTAACAAATTTTTGGGTTTCATGAATGGCACCTAGACTATAGAAATGATTGTAACAGTTGAACCTGAATCAACTAGAAACTTACCAGGGACCCCATTTATAAGGATTTCTACGTATATACAAGCACCACCTGAACAATTACCTAGAGATGCAGACGCGTGCTTGTTACTACCTACTCCTGGTGTTGGGAGCCTTGGACTCATCCTTGTGTTCATTTGGGCCTTTGATAGCCTTAGGACATTTCTTTTTCACATGCCCTTTCTCGTGACAATTGTAACACTCTAGGTCCTCTAGCTTCTTCCTGCGTCTGTGAAACTGTTGGCCTTGATTACCTTTTGCCTGGGACGTTGCAGTTTTTAACTGCTGTATCTCCTTACCCATAGTTTCCACAGAACTTTGCAATTTCTAAATCAGACGCTTCATGTCCTCTGACTCGTTTGCTTCACTTTTAACCTGACGCTGATAGCCCAATCTTGCAGTTTTATCCTCTGCTCTAAGGAAAGACTCTAGTTCTACTGCATGCCTTATTGCATCATTCAGGTCCTTGGGACGAGCCTGTTTAATTCTAATTCGCATGTCAGAGTCTGGTAAGGCATCAGGAAACTGTTCTCTAGCAAGGGTTTCTCGTACCTCTGACGGTGCACTTGCGTAAGCTAAATTTGTAAGTCTACGTATAGCTTGACCAAGCTCAGGTATGGTCTCTGTTGCACGCTTACGCCTTTCCCGCAGTTGAACTCTGTATAATTCTGTTTGATTAGGTGGAAGGAACCTATCTTCAAGAGCTTTGATCAACGACGTGTAGTCATCCTTCTTGGAGTCAGGGAGATCACCAAGTACAGCTTGAGCATGACCCCGTAATGATGCTGCGAGGTAAAGCCCCTTGTCATCATCAGTCACCTGTTAATTTTACTTACCGACTGTAAATGTGATTTGTAATCAAGCCAGTTACCACTACCATCATAAGTGGCAGGTTTTACCTCTCTCCTTCTGTCAAAGGCAGGAGATTGTACATGACTATTTACCTGACCTGGTGTCGGTACATTGCTTGTTACAGTAAGTGTCTGTACATTGCTTGTTGCCTGTCCAACAGGTATATTATTGCCTACATTACCTTGTTGTCTGTTCGCATTGCGCCTGTACGTGACACCACTTGATAAATGCCTAACATTATCAGAATTTGCAAAACCAACTCTGTGCCTGGTACTTTGACTGTTGGTACCACGGGCATCTGGGACAGAGGATCTGCGCATTGTAACAATACCAGAGTCTGATGAGACATGACCTGGCCCGTTACCTCGTAAGTGAGTATTAGGAGTCGAGTGGCGCATACTATTTTCCAGAATACTACGTTCAATAAGTTGAATCTCAGCCTCTAACAATGTAACCTCACGTTGTAAATCGTCAGCAGACATACTACAACACATCTACAGTAAATGAAAAAAAAAAAATCAGCCCAGCGCTTGCCACCAATTTTATGTAACGTGACCGAGGTAGGGGTCACCTACTGATATATAAAATTTACGGTAGGAAAACAATATAAATTCAAATATCACAGTACTTTCCTTCAGTTACTTTACTGACTAGACGATTCTACAAATGATTGACCAATGATTGGAACAAATGATTGGTACATGAAACAAATCAAATGTATAATTACAGAGGGGATATTAAATTACACGACAAGGACGACACTCGGTCACTTGGCTCTTGCCTCTGACTACTGTATAGCCTCTGACACAGTACCTCTGACACTCGCCTCTGACAGTAGCCACAGGTTACTGTATAGCCTCTGGCACGCACCTTGCCCCTGGCACAATACCTTAATACCAAATGCTACCTGTATCTTATCGATCGCTATCAACCTTATACAGGTAATCTTTAGCGTTACTATATTTAGAACCTTACACCTCGGTAGCTTGACAAAGGGTGTGTCACGACGGACGCCGCTTCCTTATATACTGGACGGATACACATAAGCAAATACACGGATCCCGTCAATTTAAAGATAAAAAAACATTACACTTTCTTCCTTTATTTCGAAAAAACACAGCCCCCTCTCCCATCCCCACCGTATATCAAATGGACCGTGCCTAAATAACTCTATTATACAACGGATACCTCAAAGTACATACAGACTTTGCCGTCCGTTATGATGGAGTAAGGTTGTCCTGGGGATTGAAAACTTATTTTCTTAACGGTAAAGTGCCAAAATTGCAACGAAATCAAGTGATAACGAGTAATCATTTACTCAGAACACTATCCCAACTGTGCCTCACCATATGTCAGAGGCCTCAAATAGGAGATGCTGAGCATATCTACCTTATTGAACGTTTCACCGACATTACCCCACAGGCACCAGATTCCTACAAAGAAAATTAAAACTCAATCTCCAACACCCGTTTCTCTTCTCTTTACTCTCTCTATAAGGCATGACAGCTTCCATGTTTTAACACCATCCCCCCTCTTTACCCCCTCAATATCGTAAGTTTCAAAAGGATTTCTTCATAAAACTGCATATCAGTATTTTCTACAGATATTTTTCTTCACAATCGCAATCTACTTATCATTGATTATTCGTGTATTTAGCCGCAATTAATCCAAATACCTGAAATGGAGTCGAAACCTACATTTTACGCTATTCTAAGCATGTGCAGTACCGTTAGTTTGAGTTGTCATCCTTGCCGCTAACGGTAAAGTGTAGGTTTCGACTCGATTTAAAACATGGAAGCTGTCGTGCCTTAGAGAAAGGTAAAGAGAAGAGAAACGGGCGTTCAAGAAAGGGTTTTAATTTTTTCTTTCTAGGAATCAGGTGCCTGTGCATTACCCCTGTTAAACATGTATGTGTGTGAAAAGTTCAATGCTGACAATGGAGTCGTATCAAAGAAGGGAGGAGCTCTCCAACAAGACCCCGTCGCAGCGTCAATAGCAAAACACAAAAGAGTTTGCATATCGAACAAAGGAAAAAAAAAACATATTCCGACTTCTAACCGTACGAAACCGCCCGAGACTAGAAAAAAACAATCAGAGCGAAACCTCTCGTTTAAAACTGTAAATGTCGGATTTCAAAGATCCCGTGGTTACGCGGGGTATTGTCAATTAGTCCCAATTCAAATTCGTCCCACTTTTTTTACCAATTCGTCCCAACTTTATCAAGTCGTCCCAATTCAAATGAGCTGTTAAGATAAGCCGTAAAATCTGCCCCGAAAAGTCGAAAATTCAAAATGCTAAATTTAAGAATTTTTGTTCTGACCAAGTTGGGTTCTGAAGCGAGGGGGGGGGGGGGGGCAATGTCCCACAGGCGAAAAACGAAAAAAAGGGGAATGGATGACTATTTTTAAATGTGTCTCTAGAGCGATAAAATAGGTTATCATTGAAGTTTTTTTCAGCTCCTTCGTCCCACTTCTTTTTACCTATTCGCTCAACTTGGTCAATTCGTCCCATCTTTTTTCAATATTCCCAATAGGTCTCTGTTTTATCATATACAATAACACAGGATCGCCGACCTTTGATAGAATTTGGTGAACATTAACATAAAAATACAAATTGAACAATAAACGGTAGTTTTCTGTGATATTTTAAAGCGTAATTTTTCAAAAGACGTCACGGTGCACATCGGATGACATGTACACTCACTCAAAAAGAACAGGATGCCATGAAATTTCCCGCACTAATATCATTCCTAAAAAGTTGATAGAGTGTTAATGGTGTATCCTTTGAACTAGCTTTTTTTCTGATTTGGGGTTGAAAGGGGGGGGGGGGGGGTTGGATGGCCTCGGAGAAAAGCGCAGCGATTCAATTTAAATAACATCGTTCTGAATTTATTATCAACAAATGTTGAAAAACTGGCATAAATGATTATATTTTTGCTTTTTTAAAGTAAGAAAAAATGTTTTTAATTCATTTTTTATTATTTCTTTTACAGACAGAGACTATCATGTTGTATGCAAAATGACGCCCTCTTCTCAGCAAAGAAAATACTAGTATCATGTTTTTAGGTCGCTCAGTCTAGATTATATTTCCTTGAACTTCAGAACTATTTTATTGGCCACTTAAAATGATGAAAATAGAACAAATATACAAATATTATGCGCTGACTCTTTTTTAAGCACTTTACTTCCTAGTGAATATGAAATTATGTCATTGGAAGGCGACGGTAGAATATTTAAGATAAGATATTTCACATTAGTACAATTACGGTTTTTTTTTTGTTGTTGTTGTTGTTGTTGCTTTTTTTGCATCTTTTTTCTTTGTGAAGGAATTCTTGAAAATGATACGTTGATTCACTTGTCATATATCCTTCATTCATAGTAGTATAGTTTATAGCATTTGATCTACGGTGACGATCTTCACGATCAGCACCGATCTGCAAATCAGTACAAATCAACCATGCATTTGGTACACAAGTGTGATCAGGAAAGGATCTGTAAGAATGTGCAAATGAACTGCAGGTGACGGTTTGCCATGATCTGTACATGTAAACGGTTTGTACAATTCGGTTATTAGATAAATGATCTGTTGATCAAACTGATTTAAAGGTTAATTGAAAGTGTAAATGGTTTGGTCAAAAATATATTAATAAAAATAGTCAAACAAGGAAAGAGTGACGGGTATGTAATAATAGGAGAACATGTACAGAACATGAATGTCGACGTATATGTCTTACAACTCAATGTTGTTATGAATGATAAAATGGTAGAAAGAAAGTAGTATAGTATAGTCTTTATTGCCTTCAGCACATACATGCTCATAGCACAAACAAATACAATTATATAAACATGAGAAAATGGACAATTTCTTAATCTTAATCTTGAGTAATAAATGATCATAATCTCAACTAATACATAAGTAATATATTGAGGTGCAACAGATAGTTTATGACAAGTATCATAATTAACATATATATATGTATATATATATTTAAAGTTACAACATAATTCAATACATGTAAATTAAAGCTGGTAGGGAATCACAATTTTTTTTAAATTTTCATTTCTTTTCTTGGTTGCAACAAAAATGTAATTTGACAATGATATACAATGTTTTCGTTTCTGTGACTTAAATAATTTGCGCAACTTTTGTAAATTTGGCCAGGAGTGTGTAAATTTTGGTAAGTCTTATTCTTCATTCTCAATAGGATGGACAAGTTAAAATAAAGTGATACTCATTCTCTATTTGCCTTTGTGTACATACATTACTTATTCTATTTTCTCTACTGACATTTTGGTGTCTTCCAGATTCAATTCTTAAATTGTGTGCAGAACAACGTAATCTAGTAAGATGATACCTATGTTTGTAGTTATCAATATAATCAAGATAAGGTTCAAACTCGAAATTCTCTTTAATGTTTGCATAGAAAGTAAGGCGTGGTGATGAATTGATTTGGGTTCTCCAATTTTGTACATAAATATCTAAAATTCTTTGTTTTACAATAGACAAATTATTTGTTTCAACATTTTCTAACATCCATAACTCTGAAAAACCTGTTTCATTTAATAATTTCTTCATTCTAAAAGACCAACATTCTCTGTACTCTCTAGTATTATTACTATCAACAAAGTCTTTTTCTCTTTGATACATCTTATACAGTAAAGACGATCTATTAGACAAGATATAGTACCAGTATTTCAAAGGACGTATTTTGCATAAAACATCAAATGGATATTGCCCTAATTCTCCATATATTGCACAATTAGGTGTGCCAGGTCTGACATGTAAGATATCTCTGTAAAATTTCAATGACAATTTTTCAATTAATGAAGAATCATATACACCCCATATTTCAGTACCATACATCAAAATTGGGGTTATTAGTTTGTGAAAAAGTGAAAGTTTGGAAGAAACATTGAAACTTAACCTTCTAAAAACATCTTTCAGTGCATATATAGCTTTAGAAGTTTAATATGTAATTGTTTTAGTTGCTAATTTCATTTTACCATAATAGCTCAGAGTTACTCCTAAATATGTAAAATTATCAACTATATCTAAATATACATCTTCATATTTGAATACATGGCTAGCTCTAGATTTTCTTTTTTCAAAAATACATATTTTGGTTTTACTAGTGTTTACTTTGATTCCCCATTTCTGACAGTAAAAATGAAGTTTATCTAGTAGTTTTTGTCAACCTTCTGGTGTTTTTGATATTAAAACAGTGTGATCAGCAAATAACAACATGAATATTGAGATTCATCAATTTTAGAGAAAAAATCATTATTTCCAATACGCAATGAAGATTCTAAATCATTTATAAAAGTTAAATATAACAAACTAGATAATGGCTCGCCTTGTTTAACTCCAGATTGAATCTCAAAAAAATTCAGATTTGCCGTCTATTGTTCGAATGCATGACTGGACTGACTGATATATAGATTTCAACATTTTTACACATTTCGAGCTATAACCCTCTTGAAAAAGTTTATAAACAAGTGCATCTCTATTAACCAAATCAAACGCTTTTCTAAAACTACAAAAGCTGTATATAATTTAGCTTTCTTTGCCAACTGTTCATTTACAATCATATTCAGTATCTGTATACAGTCTATAGTCCTTTTCTTTTTCCTGAACCCAAATTGAAAGTCAGACAATTTATTATTTTCTTCTGCAAACTTTTCTAATCTGTTTCGAGTACAATACTAAATATTTTTGAAAAACAATTTACTAATGTGATACCCCTATAATTATTGACATCAGATAAGTTGCCTTATTTTGGAATAGGTATAATAATACTCCTCGTCCAAGGCTCTGGATAAATTTGTTTATCAAACATGTAATTAAAAAGCATAACAATTTGTGAAAGCAAAAATTCATAACATTCTATAAAAAATTCTGCTGGTAAACTATCTAAACCTGCAGCTTCCCCCCTCTTAAGACTTTTAATTGCCTCAATGATCTCTGTCTCCGTGAACGGAGAATCTAATTCATCAATATAAATGTCATTCTCATTATGTATTGGGATATCTATATCTTCTGATTGAAAAGCTTTCTTAAAATGAGTAACAAAGTAATTTAAAGAAACCTTACTCTTGGGTACATAGTTTTTAGCCGAGTTGCAAAACTCGGCTCTTAATTTGATGTGAGACGGGCGGGCGGGCGTCTGGGCGGGAGGGCGTCAACAATTGGTTCCGGACTATAAGTCAACTACGAAAGAGGATATAACAATGAAACTTCATACACTTACTCACCATTAGTCAAGGATGAGCCCTATTGATTTTGGGGTCCAAAGGTCAAGGTCACAGGACTCAGATGATTGAAAATGGTTTCCGGACCATATTTCAGCCTGTATTGCACCTATAATCATGAAACTTGCCAGAAATGTTTCCCTTGAATCAAGGATGAGGTCTATTGATTTTGGGGTCAAAAGATCAAAGGTCAAGGTCACAGGACTCAGATGATTGAAAATGGTTTCCGGACCATATTTCAGTCTGTATTGCACCTATAATCATGAAACTTGCCAGAAATGTTTCCCTTGAATCAAGGATGAGGCCTATTGCTTTTGGGGTCAAAAGGTCAAGGTCACAGGACTCTGTTGATTGAAATTGGTTTTCGGACCATATTTCAGCCTGTATTGCACCTATAATCATGTAACTTGCCAGAAATGTTTCCTGTGAATAGAAAATGACCACTTTTGATTTTGGGGTCAAAAGGTCAAGGTCACAGGACTCTGATGATTGAAAATGGTTTCCTGACCATATTTTAGCTTGTATTGCACCTAGAGTCATGAAACTTGCCAATAATGATTCACATGAATCAAGAATGACCCCTATTGATTTTTGGGTCCAAAGGTCAAGGTCACAGGACTCCGATGATTGAAAGTGGTTTCCGGACCATATTTCAGCCTGTATTGCAATTATAATCATAAAGCTTGCCAGAAATGTTTCCCATGGATCAAGGATGACCACTATCAATTTTGGGGTTCAAAGGTCAAAGGTCAAGGTCACAGGACTAAGATGATTAAAAATGGTTTCCCGACTGAATTTGAGCCTGTATTGCACCTATAATCATGTAACTTGCCAGAAATGTTTCCAGTGAATAGAAAATGACCACTTTTGATTTAGGGGTCAAAGGGTCAAAGATCTAGGTCACAGGACTTAGGTGATTGAAAATGGTTTCCAGACCATTTTTGAGCCTGTATTGCACCTATAATCATGGAACTTGCCATTAATTTTTGGGTCAAAAGGTCAAAGATCAAGGTCACAGGACTCAGATGATTGAAAATGTTTTCCCAACCATATTTGAGCCTGTATTGCACCTATAATCATGAAACTTGCCAGAAATGTTTCCCGTGATTTAAGTAGAAATAAATTTCTCGCGCTTTCCCAGATATTTGCGTGTTTTTTGTCATTTTTCTGCCAGTCTATCCTGTTCTCATGGACTCCATATTGGAAGGTACAGTATTGGTTTTTCTTAGTGTGTGTTGCATGTTATTCAGAATCTTTTGATAACAGTATATTTCGTTTATTGTGATGTCAATTAAAAATATAACAGAATGATCATGTTGTGAATTGTCTATCTAACATAGATTAACAAATTATTACATTGACTGACCACAAGTGACACAAGTTTTCTTACACACTCCATTCTGTTAATGGTGCTCATTATGAAAAAGCAGTGGACATTCTGATTAAATAGACTTTCAAAATAAACTGGAATAAATAAAGAAAAATAATGTATATATGTAAAATGAATATGGAATACTAATACCACATTTCTAGAGGAAAGAAGTTGCATCTTAATGTTATAGTCATTTGTCTATTGTATGCTGAAGTTTCGTTTAAAAAAACCATCTGCTTCTCATAAAATGTGACTACCTCCACGTGGTGAGCACCGGTAACAGAGACCTTGGTTGTTTCCCAAGCTGTTGTTTGTACACTTTGGTGCTAGTAGGAAGTAGTAGTGTATGCTTGTAGCTCATCAGTAGTATTTTGTATATAACCACACTACCTATCATCAAATTCCTTTCTTACAAGGAATAATATCATTATAATTCAGCTTGATCTATGCATCCAATGTGTCTAGCTAAATGTCACTTTGATTTTGCAGTGGAGAGGATGATGCATACTCAAAGCTTGCTTCGCCCGATTCCTGTATAATGTCATTTGAAAAAGATAAATTTCATTCATTTTTCTTTTTAATTTTTCATCTAATGTGGTCAAAAGTGACTAATAATTTCATAACTCAAGCATTTAGGAAACTTGAGCTTTGATATTTGTCATTTGATTCTTACTGCAAGAACAGCTTATTGTCTTAGATGACAAGTTAATATGGCCCAGTGGCTGGTAACACTGTACTATGAAAGGAAAATTGTAAATGCATATTACATGAATATAATTATGTCACGTTGATACCTGTTAGGTCTATAGGAAACAGATATTTAAAACATAAATAATAAAGCAGTGTCATGTAGTGATATGGATAAAGAGTGAATTATAAGTCTATATTGTAGATGATGCCAGGATACCACTTTAGCTTTATTCAATCTGTTTGACATTAAGTACTACTGACAAGTATTTGAAATCTGAAACATGTGTCTAGTGCAATAAATGGGTAATATAGAACATATATATCAATGATAAATATGGATAATGACCATATCCCTGTCTACAGTACAAAATCGATAATTCAGAAAATCAGAAACCGAAGACATACAAAATCAGGATAGAACAGGAACCAGAATAGAATTTTTGACTTGAAGTGTTTGTAGTTTCTTTAGTTTGAAAAAGATGTTAGGAACTGATGATGCAAAACGCCTATCTGCACTTCTTAACTCTGCTTTGCATATTGTTGCATATGATACTGGAATGTTGTTTTCTGGTCGCTTTTGTCCAGCAAAAAGAACGGGGAATGCCTTCTCTTCAGCAAATTCATCTATATACAAACTAATTGGATGGTTATTTTGGCCAGGAGCAATCTTTAAAGCATGTTTCCCATCATCTGTAAAGTCATTATTTTGTAATAATGTATCTCTATTTCCTATTGGTGCATTTTCTTCCGTTATCTCAATCCATTCATTGTCACTGTCCTCCTGTGTTCCAATATCTTGAGTTTGTTCATTGTTGCTTTTTTTTTCTGCGCTATGAAATCTGTTTCTCTTTCTCCAATCTCTTTTAACCAATCTTCATTTAGTTTAATTCCTTCTTCCTTGTACAATTCACTATTCTCTATGAAGTATTTTGTTACTTCATAGACAACCCGTGGACGAATGGTTTCATTTATTACTGGGCTCTTGTATTTCTCATGAACTGAAGCTGAATAGTGGCAGTCTCTTCCATTTTTCTGGGCAAAGAAGACACAACTTCAGCAGGGTCCATGGGGACATTCATAGTGTTACCATAAATACCGTACTGCTTCCCAACTCCTAGCTGTTTGATTTGCATAAATGGAATTCGAAGTGCAGAACATCGTTCTTCTGTAGGTGTTGGATTCAATTGTTTTATTTTCTCAGGTATAGCAGGAAATGTGAAACCATTGACTTTAGCCATAGGAGGTATTTTATTGTTGTTTACATATTTATGACAGTTTTTGCAGATCCATTCCAAATTATTCACACTGAGTGTTCCAGTGAGACATTTTGATATAATGTCATGTGACACACCCTTCTTTTTGTAACTTTCATGATTTGCATGGTATACACTATGCTGGTAAAAGGTTTGATTACACACAGTACAAATGAAGTCATCTGCTCTAGAAAGTAAGTCATACATTATGTCTGTAAGCTTCGAAAGATTAAAATTAACCCTCTCTTTCAACTTTTTATATCTGAAGTTGTTATTCACATTTCTTTCTCTGTCTTTCCAATGCAAATTTTTACGCTTTTCTTTTCTCCATTTATTTCTTATCAAATTTTCCCTCTGTCTATATTGCTTAGTCTGCCTTTTTGTTCTTCTTTCAGAATTCCGCTTCATATTTTCTGTTTCTTTATAATCCATATCTTGTCTTTTTGTTTTTCGACTTGCATTTCTTTGTTTGTTTTCACCGCTTTTATAACCTTCATTCTGTCTTTTTGTTTCCCTACTAGCATTTCTCTTTTTGTTTTCATTGTCTCTGAAATCTTCATCCTGTCTTTTACCTTTCTTGCGAACACTTTCCGATCTATTTTCACTTATTCTATAATCTTCATTCTGTCTTTTTGTTTTCCGACTATCATTCCTCTGTTTGTTTTCACTGATTCTATAATCTTCATCCTGTATTTTTGTTTCCCTACTAGCATTTCTCTTTTCGTTTTCATTGTCTCTAAAATCTTCATCCTGTCTTTTACCTTTCTTGCGAACACTTTCCGATCTATTTTCACTTATTCTATAATCTTCATTCTGTCTTTTTGTTTTCCGACTATCATTCCTCTGTTTGTTTTCACTGATTCTATAATCTTCATCCTGTCTTTTTGTTTCCCTACTAGCATTTCTCTTTTTGTTTTCATTGTCTCTGAAATCTTCATCCTGTCTTTTACCTTTCTTGCGAACACTTTCATATCTATTTTCACTTATTCTATAATCTTCATTCTGTCTTTTTGTTTTCCGACTATCATTCCTCTGTTTGTTTTCACTGATTCTATAATCTTCATCCTGTCTTTTTTGTTTCCCTACTAGCATTTCTCTTTTCGTTTTCACTGTCTTTATATTCTTCATTCTGTCTTTTTGTTTCCCTACTAGCATTTCTTTTCTTGTTTTCACTTTCTCTGAAATCTTCATTCTGTCTTTTCATTTGTCTAGCAACATTCCTCTTCTTGTTCACTTCTTTTTTAGCGTTTTTGTTTGATCTACTTTTCCTGGACTAATTTCTCTCTTCATTTTCTATGGTTTTGAACGTCAAATTTTCGCGTTGTCTTTTTTTGTATGTACGAAAATATTCTGTTCTGTTATTTATGTTTTTAGATCCAAGTTTGGCTATTCTATCCTCCTCATTCATAACTTTCATATTCTCAATTTGTACTGAAGTATTTTTTGTAGCTATGACTACGTCATAGTGATTTTCATTTTTGTGATGTAAATAAATGTTACACATTTGTCTTTGTAAGTTTTCCTGTATAAACTGTCCAGAATAAGGAAGCCACTTCATTACAGAGCCGACCTTACAATATATGACTATGTCAGTTTTTAGCATATGAGCTGCAGCAAATAACTCCACTTCAGATGCCCACACTCCATCCTGTGCCATGTTTGAATTAAATACATACTCCTCAACAGTCATTCCATTTGGAGTCACTTTCCTAAATAATGTTGCATGGTCTAACATATATTTAACAACAAGCTGTCTCATTTGATAACGGCATTGTTGAGATCCTGTCACAATGAAAGATACACAGCGATAGAAACAATTTCCATCTGCACCAATTGGAGTTGTTGTAGATGTTGTACCAAGGTAGTCTGTGTGAGGAATGTATAGATGAGATTGTAGAGTAAGTCCAAGAAGGGCACACTTCTGCTTCTGCCATACTTCATTCACTGGCCAAAAATTACATACTGCCTGAAAAAAAAAAAACATGTGCATGTAGAGATTTTATGAGTGTAAAAGTTATTTTATTTCATTTCAATTGAATTATTTTAAAACCGAGATATTTAGGACTCAGTTTTTTAAAAATTAGATGTCATTTAATTCCAAGCCAGAACAAAAAAGCCTTATTTACCTAAGGCACGATCATTTTATCAAAATTTGATCATACATCCAATGTGCAACTTTGTGTGTGTGTACTTTACTCACTATTGGCTTTCAAAGACAGAATCACTCAAGCAGAAAAAGTAGGTCAAGATCATTTTAATAAAGTTTGATCAAAGATACATTCACTATGCAAGTTTGGCACATGTATCACTTATACTTTGATCAAGCAGAAAAAAAGTAGGTCAGATGCTGCAACTGTGCAAGTATCAGTACTTTGTCAGATACTAAGCTTACCCAAAAACTTTAACTTGAGGCACCAGGTACAGAAACTCTAGGGACATAGCATGGCCTTAAGTAAACTTTGTCGAGGTGAGCTAAAATGACGTAGGATTGATCTTGACTTACAATTTGCTTTTCTGTAGCAGATTGTATCGGAGGCAGAACTGATGGATTGCAAGTCTCTGTCCTTGGATTATTTACCTAGAAGCAGGAGAGTATAATTTCATGTAATTGGCAATCATAACATTAACAGAAATTAGTTTATACAGGTGACATACAACACTTTCAAGGAATGGACATGAATGCTTGCCTATTGATTATGACACTTTCAGTGTTTGTAAGAGACATAAAAAATCACATAGAACTGATTTTGACTTACATTTTGCTTTTCCGCTGCAGGTTGTGTAGAAGGAAAAACTGATGAATTGCAAGTCTCTCCCTTTGGATTATGCACCTAGAACCAGAAGAGTTAAATTTCATTTAATATGCATGCTTGCATATTGATTATGACACTTTCAGTGTTTGTAAGAGACATAAAACATCACATAGAACTGATTTTGACTTACATTTTGCTTTTCTGGCGCAGGTTGTGTAGAAGGCTGAACTGATGGATTGCAAGTCCCTGCCTTTGGATTATATACCTAGAACCAGAAGTGTTGAATTACATTTAATATGCATGCTTGCATATTGATTATGACACTTTCAGTGTTTGTAAGAGACATAAAACATCACATAGAACTGATTTTGACTTACATTTTGCTTTTCTGGCGCAGGTTGTGTAGAAGGCTGAACTGATGGATTGCAAGTCCCTGCCTTTGGATTATATACCTAGAACCAGAAGTTTTGAATTACATCAAATTGGTATCATAACATTAACAGAAATTAGTTTATACAGGTGACATACAATACTTTCAAGGAATGGACATGAATGCTTGCATATTGATTTCCACACTTAACTTACAGTGTTTGTTTGTGACATAAGTGTAGTAACTATAGTATCAGCACTTTGTCAGATACTAAGCTTACCCAAAAACTTTAACTTGAGGCACCAGGTACACAAACTCTGGGGACATAGCATGACCTTATGTAAACTTTGTCGAGGTGAGCTAAAATGACGTAGAATTGATCTTGACTTACATTTTGCTTTTCTGTAGCAGGTTGTATCGGAGGCAGAACTGATGGATTGCAAGTTTCTGTCCTTGGATTATTTAGCTAGAACAAGAAGATATTAATTTCATTTAATTTGTAACCATAATTAAAAGAGAAATTAATTTATACAGGTGATATACAATATTTTAAAGAAATGAACATGAATGCTTTCAAACTGATTTGGCACTTTACTTACAGTGTTTGTAAGAGACATAAAAAATCCCATAGAACTGATTTTGACTTATATTTTGCTTTTCCGCTGCAGGTGTGTAGAAGGCTGAACTGATGGATTGCAAGTCTCTGTCCTTGTATTATTTACCTAGAAGCAGAGTTTAATTTCACTTAAGTGGCAATCATAACATTAACAGAAATTAGTTTATACAGGTGACATACAATACATTCAAGGAATGGACATGAATGCTTGCCTTTTGATTATGACACTTTCAGTGTTTGTAAGAGACCTAAAAAAATCACATAGAACTGATTTTGACTTACATTTTGCTTTTCCGCTGCAGGTTGTGTAGAAGGAAAAACTGATGAATTGCAAGTCTCTCCCTTTGGATTTTGCCCCTAGAACCAGAAGAGTTGAATTTCATTTAATATGCAACCATAATAAAAAGATATTAATTTATATACTAGATGACATACATTTTTTTCAAGGAATGTCCATAGATCATACATATATATAGATTTGGAACTTCTCTTACACTCTTTTGAAGAAATGACATTAAATTATTTTACCCTTTTCCTTAACTTGTCCTGTTTCTGCATCTGTTTATAACTTTTTTTCTTTGTGCGAGGCATGATCTGAAAATACTTTATTTATCAATTTTCATCAAAACATAAACATATATATGTTTTTGCTGTCGTGTGTTACCCACAGGGAAGCTCATACCTCACAAACAAATTTATGAGGTACAATCTAACCCGGGGGTTCACATGATGTGAGTTTGCATGATATAGAATTGTCACAATAAAATGTATAACAACGGATGTTCACAATCATGATTAGATGTTTATTTTGTCATGACTCTCACAAACAAAAGTAATATTCAGAGGAAACATTTCATTCCAGGAACATCTTTCTGATGTATACCTAAGCTGAAACAAGTGACAACTAAAATGTTTATTTCAGAGTCCTGCTAATAACTGGTAAAGACTTTCCTGTCACCAGACAAACACTTGGCTTGATACTCGAGAAAAGTGCAGCCTTGTACCAGCACATTCTTAAGAATTGAACTCTGACTGACTGTGACGACAGGACTCCAGGCCCTGTCCAAACCTCTTTAGAGAAGACAGGACACCGATGGGAGGTTTGTGGGCATGAAATCCAAATAACCACACCATATGCTGCTTGCGTGGCAGATGACCGTCCTAAGTCGGCACCGGTTGCCCATTGGTCTCGTTGGTTTATGTTTGGTCTTTTATGTTTGATGTTGCTATAGTGTGATTTTGTGTTCCTTGTCCATTTTGCATCTCTGTTCTGTGTTTTGGAACTGTGTGTTTTGGGGTTTTGCTGTGGTTGCTGCAACCCAGTGTTGTTGGAGATCCCCTCCTTTCTTTCATTACATATCAAAACATATCTTTTTGAAAGGACTTTATCTATAACTATACTGACATATCATGACAAGATAAACAAGGAAATTAATCATATTGATATTCAAAGAAACAAAATATTCATGGAACATCTCTTTTGATAATAAAAGAAACAAAATATTCATGGAACATCTCTGATGTTCAACTGTGGAACATCTCTGATGTTCAACTGTAGTTCTGAGGTATTCTTAAGTCAAACTGTATATGTCTATTTTATAGTCCTCTCTATTTGAACAAGTCTTTTTGAGATTCTAAGGTAATGTTATCCTCTTTGCTTGGAACAACAACAGTCTCCTGATCAGCTGGGTTGGAAGTCCCTTCACTTAAATCAAGTTCGCTTTCCATGTATGCCAAAGCATCTATTTTCTCCTGACTGCAGTTCAGGTCGTCTTTCAGTTTTTTACACTGAGTCCCCAGTTCATCAGCTTCAAGCCTTGTCTCTGCTAGTTTTCTCTTACAAATCGCATTTTCTTTACTCAAAGCCTCTAGCCTTTGAGTCTTGGAGATCATTTTATTTTCAATGGAAGCCGCCTCCTTCTGAAGACCTTCCATATTGGAGCAAATTTTGTCAGTTAATTCACTTAATGTCTTTAATTGTTCCTGGGTTATTTTACCCCCCTGCTGTATCTTATATGCAAGGCCTGTAAGCTGTAAGGCGACTGAGCTGGTCTCAAAACCTATTCTCTTTATGGGATCCATCATCTATGGAAAGTAACAACATATAACAAAAGATCCTAAAAACAAAATACATCCCCTTGCATAAAACGTCCAAGAACAGCTATGCTGCGCCTTACACATATGTGACCTTGACCGTAAAGGTGATCTTTTACTCGTTGGGTTCTAAATCTCATTATGCTTAACCATCCATGCAACTCTGCATATCAGTCAAGCATTAGCCATTTATGTGATAGTATGACTACCAGACAGATGGACAGACAGATTAGACCAACATAAAGATAGATGAACAGATAGACGCTGTATACATGATCTCTGTATGTCACCTTTGCACATCAGGCAACATAAAAAGCTTTTCCTGTAATGAATAATGAAGCAAAGAATATTATGATAAACATAACAACTGGACAATGAAAGGAAAAATCAATACTATAGCCTTTCAATAGAATAATTTATGCTCATTTATTGATGAATGTAGAACTTTAACTCTAAGTTTATAATTGTCAAGTATCTATCCTTCGGAGCTTGAAGTCAAAGAAACTACAGAGACAAATAATTCAGTATCCTATTTGGACATAATGTTGTCCTACGACACTGATGGTCACATGAACACCTCACTCTATGACAAACGTGACGACTTCAATTTCAGCATTACGAACTTTCCTTTTCTGAGTAGCAACATCCCTTCATCGCCTGCTTATGGCGTGTTCATATCTCAGTTGATACGTTATGCCAGAGCAAGTACCAAATATACACTATGATGTAAACGTCTTCAAATTGAATAGCATCATTTAAGAACAGATAAATTGGCAACGTGGACCAGACATGCACGTTTCGGGTACTTAACCCTCATCAGTGATCCTAAATCTAAACAATGTAATATGCCAAAAAAGTATGAAAGTTACTATGTCGAAAAAGTGTACCGAAAGACGTAGCAGGATGGGTGGGATATGATGCTACAGGACCCACTTTTTAGAAATTTCAAGAAATTTTGATAACAGAAATTTAGAATGCTTTGAAGAAACGATCAACCGAAATTGATCGAACTTGGCTACATGTGCCCTCGGGGACTCCTGGTCCACCAGCAGTGACACTCACCAAGTGGTATAAATGTAAACGTCTTCAAATTGATGTCCCACTATCCAGAATGGTGGATGATATTCTGTCATAGACCATTTGAACCATCCAACCAAAGATTGTACTCTAAATCTTCCAAAATGGAAGTAACCGGATGTGACAGTTCTACCGAATTGAAGCGACGGGTGTTGCATGCAAGCAGGAGATGCTTACTCTTCCTGGGCACCTGGTCTCACTCTCATATCGGGAGTTCGCTTCTTTTCATATGGTGGAGGTTTTTGTTTTTGTTTGCTTTGGTTCCTGTTTTATCCTGATTTTGTATGCCTTCGGTTTCTGATTTTCTGAATTATCGATTTTGTACTGTAGACAGGGATATGGTCATTATCCATATTTGTCATTGATATATATGTTCTATATTACCCATTTATTGCACTAGACACATGTTTGAGATTTCAAATACTTGTCAGTAGTACTTAATGTCAAACAGATTGAATAAAGCTAAAGTGGTTTCCTGGCACCATCTACAATATAGACTTATAATTCACTCTTTATCCATATCACTACATGACACTGCTTTATTATTTATGTTTTAAATATCTGTTTCCTATAGACTTAACAGGTATCAACGTGACATAATTATATTCATGTAATATGCATTTACAATTTTCCTTTCATAGTACAGTGTTACCAGCCACTGGGCCATATTAACTTATCATCTAAGACAATAAGCTGTTCTTGCAGTAAGAATCAAATGACAAATATCAAAGCTCAAGTTTCCTAAATGCTTGAGTTATGAAATTATTAGTCACTTTTGACCACATTAGATGAAAAATTAAAAAGAAAAATGAATGAAATTAATCTTTTTCAAATGACATTATACAGGAATCGGGCGAAGCAAGCTTTGAGTATGCATCATCCTCTCCACTGCAAAATCAAAGTGACATTTAGCCAGACACATTGGATGCATAGATCAAGCTGAATTATAATGATATTATTCTTTGTAAGAAAGGAATTTGATGATAGGTAGTGTGGTTATATACAAAATACTACTGATGAGCTACAAGCATACACTACTACTTCCTACTAGCACCAAAGTGTACAAACAACAGCTTGGGAAACAACCAAGGTCTCTGTTACCGGTGCTCACCACGTGGAGGTAGTCACATTTTATGAGAAAGCAGATGGTTTTTTTAAACGAAACTTCAGCATACAATAGACAAATGACTATAACATTAAGATGCAACTTCTTTCCTCTAGAAATGTGGTATTAGTATTCCATATTCATTTTACATATATACATTATTTTTCTTTATTTATTCCAGTTTATTTTGAAAGTCTATTTAATCAGAATGTCCACTGCTTTTTCATAATGAGCACCATTAACAGAATGGAGTGTGTAAGAAAACTTGTGTCACTTGTGGTCAGTCAATGTAATAATTTGTTAATCTAAGTTAGATAGACAATTCACAACATGATCATTCTGTTATATTTTTAATTGACATTACAATAAACGAAATATACTGTTATCAAAAGATTCTGAATAACATGCAACACACACTAAGAAAAACCAATACTGTACCTTCCAATATGGAGTCCATGAGAACAGGATAGACTGGCAGAAAAATGACAAAGAACACGCAAATATCTGGGAAAGCGCGAGAAATTTATTTCTACTTAAATCACGGGAAACATTTCTGGCAAGTTTCATGATTATAGGTGCAATACAGGCTCAAATATGGTTGGGAAAACATTTTCAATCATCTGAGTCCTGTGACCTTGATTTTTGACCCAAAAATTAATGGCAAGTTTCATGATTATAGGTGCAATACAGGCTCAAAAATGGTCTGGAAACCATTTTCAATTACCTAAGTCCTGTGACCTTGATCTTTGACCCTTTGACCCCTAAATCAAAAGTGGTCATTTTCTATTCACTGGAAACATTTCTGGCAAGTTACATGATTATAGGTGCAATACAGGCTCAAATTCAGTCAGGAAACCATTTTTAATCATCATAGTCCTGTGACCTTGACCTTTGAACCCCAAAATTGATAGTGGTCATCCTTGATCCATGGGAAACATTTCTGGCAAGCTTCATGATTATAATTGCAATACAGGCTGAAATATGGTCCGGAAACCACTTTCAATGAGAAAGTGGCACCTGGTCACACTCTCATATCGGGAGTTCGCTTCTTTTCATATGGTGGAGGTTTTTGATTGTTTGCTTTTGTTCCTGTTTTCGTATGCATCGGTTTCTGATTTTCTGAATTATCGATTTTGTACTGTAAACAGGGATATGGTCATTATCCATATTTGTCATTTCAATCATCGGAGTCCTGTGACCTTGACCTTTGGACCCCAAAATCAATAGGGGTCATTCTTGATTCATGGGAATCATTATTGGCAAGTTTCATGACTCTAGGTGCAATACAGGCTAAAATATGGCCAGGAAACCATTTTCAATCATCAGAGTCCTGTGACCTTTGGACCCCAAAATCAAAAGTCGTCATTTTCTATTCACATGAAACATTTCTGGCAAGTTACATGATTATAGGTGCAATACAGGCTGAAATATGGTCCGAAAACCAATTTCAATCAACAGAGTCCTGTGACCTTGACCTTTGGACCCCAAAATCAATAGACCTCATCCTTGATTCAAGGGAAATATTTCTGGCAAGTTTCATGATTATAGGTGCAATACAGGCTGAAATATGGTCCGGAAACCATTTTCAATCATCTGAGTCCTGTGACCTTGACCTTTGGACCCCAAAATCAATAGGGCTCATCCTTGACTAATGGTGAGTAAGTGTATGAAGTTTCATTGTTATAGCCTCTTTCGTAGTTGACTTATAGTCCGGAAACCAATTGTTGACGCCCTCCCGCCCGCCCGTCTCACATCAAATTAAGAGCCGAGTTTTGCAACTCGGCTAAAAACTATGTACCCAAGAGTAAGGTTTCTTTAAATTACTTTGTTAATCATTTTAAGGAAGTTTTTCAATCAGAAGATATAGATATCCCAATACATAATGAGAATGACATTTATATTGATGAATTAGATTCTCCGTTCACGGAGACAGAGATCATTGAGGCAATTAAAAGTCTTAAGAGGGGGGAAGCTGCAGGTTTAGATAGTTTACCAGCAGAATTTTTTATAGAATGTTATGAATTTCTGCTTTCACAAATTGTTATGCTTTTTAATTACATGTTTGATAAACAAATTTATTCAGAGCCTTGGACGAGGAGTATTATTATACCTATTCCAAAATAAGGCAACTTATCTGATGTCAATAATTATAGGGGTATCACATTAGTAAATTGTTTTTCAAAAATATTTAGTATTGTACTCGAAACAGATTAGAAAATTTTGCAGAAGAAAATAATAAATTGTCTGACTTTCAATTTGGGTTCAGGAAAAAGAAAAGGACTATAGACTATATACATATACTGAATATGATTGTAAATGAACAGTTGGCAAAGAAAGCTAAATTATATACAGCTTTTGTAGATTTAAGAAAGGCGTTTGATTTGGTTAATAGAGATGCACTTGTTTATAAACTTTTTCAAGAGGGTTATAGCTCGAAATGTGTAAAAATGTTGAAGACTATATATCAGTCAGTCCAGTCATGCATTCGAACAATAGACGGCAAATCTGATTTTTTTTTTAGATTAAATCTGGAGTTAAACAAGGCAAGCCATTATCTAGTTTGTTATATTTAACTTTTATAAATGATTTGACCCGCGAGGGGTTTGACAGTAAGTGTTTTGAATATTATTCCCTGACATTGTCGTCATAGCACTTTCTATATAGACGTGGCCTCGGACAGTGCATATATTTTATATATTCTTTTTCATTTTCGTGCATGAACATCGACGGCGGGTGCGGCTAGCCAACAGGGGATGCTTACTCCTCCCGGGCGCCTGGTCCCACCTCTGGCTTGCTAGGGGTCCGTCGATGCTTAATTTGGTGCTCTGTTGTGAGTGCTGTTGAGATTGTCGTCGGGATCTTCTTTGACTCATTAGAATCTTCATTGCGTATTGGAAATAATGATTTTTTCTTTAAAATTGATGAAATCTCAATATTCATGTTGTTATTTGCTGATGACACTGTTTTAATATCAAAAACACCAGAAGGTTGACAAAAACTACTAGATAAACTTCATTTTTACTGTCAGAAATGGGGAATCAAAGTAAACACTAGTAAAACCAAAATATGTATTTTTGTAAAAAGAAAATCTAGAGCTAGCCATGTATTCAAATATGAAGATGAATATTTAGATATAGTTGATAATTTTACATATTTAGGAGTAACTCTGAGCTATAATGGTAAAATGAAATTAGCAACTAAAACAATTACAGATCAAGCTTATAAAGCTATATATGCACTGAAAGATGTTTTTAGAAGGTTAAGTTTCAATGTTTCTTCTGTTTTACTGTTGATGCTGCAACGGGGTCTTGTTGGAGATCTCCTCCCTTCTTTCCAAACTTTCACTTTTTCACAAACTAATAACCCCAATTTTGATGTATGGTACTGAAATATGGGGTGTATATGATTCTTCATTAATTGAAAAATTGTCATTGAAATTTTACAAAGATATCTTACATGTCAGACCTGGCATACGGAATTGTGCAATATATGGAGAATTAGGGCAATATCCATTTGATGTTTTATGCAAAATACGTGCATTGAAATACCGGTACTATGTCTTGTCTAATAGATCGTCTTTACTGTATAAGATGTATCAAAGAGAAAAATAATAATACTAGAGAGTACAGAGATTGTTGGTCTTTTAGAATTAAGAAATTATTAAATGAAACAGGCTTTTCAGAGTTATGGATGTTAGAAAATGTTGAAACAAATAATTTTTCTATTGTAAAACAAAGAATTTTAGATATTTATGTACAAAACTGGAGAACCCAAATCAATTCATCACCACGCCTTACTTTCTGTGCAAACATTAAAGAGAATTTCGAGTTTGAACCTTATCTTGATTATATTGATAACTACAAACATAGGTATCATCTTACTAGATTACGTTGTTCTGCACACAATTTAAGAATTGAATCTGGAAGACACCAAAATGTCAGTAGAGAAAATAGAATATGTAATGTATGTACACAAAGGCAAATAGAGAATGAGTATCACTTTATTTTAACTTGTCCATCCTATAGAGAATTAAGAATATGCTATTGAATTTGAAGACGTTTAACATAAGACTGTTACCAAAATTTACACACTCCTGGCCAAATTTACAAAAGTTGCGCAAATTATTTAAGTCACAGAAACGAAAACATTGTACATCATTGTCAAATTACATTTTTGATGCAACCAAGAAAACAAATGAAAATTAAAAAAAATATATAGTGATTTCCTACCAGCTTTAATTTACATGTATTGAATTTTGTTGTAACTTTAAATATATATATATATATATATATATATATATATATATATATATATATATATATATATATATATATATATATATATAGACAGCACAAAAGAGGTGAAAACAACCACGTTCACTATTCAGACAATGTCGGATCAGCCCAACAAAGGGCGAATGCACGTCGCTTGGAAAAAAAAGATATAAAAGCACAAAAAAGGTACAAGCGACCACGACACTAAACGTGTTTAAACCCAGCGGAAGGGACAGCACATCCCTTGAGCCCTCTGAATACACGAATATGTACTTGTATCCAGACGGAACAAGGGACAGTACGTCCGTCAGTCCGTTCGGACACAAAGTACATAAAAAAAACATACACATACTCTCATGCTAGTCAGAACCTGTACTATACTGAAGCTCGAAAGGCTATAACTATTAGCCAGGTGGGTAATATTCTCAATTCATGAACCAAGGCAGACCCCGCGAGGGGCGAGACCAGGTGCCTAGGTAGAGTCAGCGTCTCCTGTTTGCATGCAACACCCGCTGCCAAAAAATCTGGACGGACTGATCGATAGAAACACGTCCAAGACTTCTATAGGTTCAAAATAAAAAAAAAAAACTGAAAAGATGATCCCTGATTGATAAAGTAACATATTATCAAGTGAGTAAAATCAAACAAAAAACCGCCTCCCCCCACTCTATATAAACGTAAGGGACTTGATTGACTAAGTAAAATGAAACGAAAAATCCCCAAATTAAAAACACGTCCGTCCTGAAGAGAGATACTCACTAAACTGACAACGCGCGGGTCAGTGTGAATATAAAGTCATATCACGAGAGGCCCACATAAAGGAGGTTAAAAATACAAACTGTAAAAAATTAAACATTATAAGGTGTAAAGAACGAATCTAGCTACAGTCGTCGGTTTCGGAGATTGACCTCCGTATCCAATCAGAATAAATAGGGCGTGTTAAGAAATAGTACCCGTGAGGGAAGATCAAGCAGAACCTATCTCATAAACATAGCAAGTAAAGACTCTAAAAATTGACAGAAGTCTGAAACTTCTTGAAAGCACTTGTTTTTTTATGTACTTTGTGTACTTACTTATGTTTTTTTTTATGTACTTTGTGTCCGAACGGAATGACGGACGTACTGTCCCTTGTTCCGTCTGGATACAAGTACATATTCGTGTATTCAGAGGGCTCAAGGGACGTGCTGTCCCTTCCGCTGGGTTTAAACACGTTTAGTGTCGTGGTCGCTTGTACCTTTTTTGTGCTTTTATATATATATATATATATATATATATATATATATATATATGTTAAAATGTTAAAGCACCACAAAAAAGGCGATGTTAAATTTTACATTTTTTTTCGACACGTGTTTCGGCTAGTATAGTTAGCCTCTTCAGATAATAATAATGTAACATTTGTATTAACATTGTACAAGCAAAGGTAAATACAGTGATAAAAATCAGAATGCGTTAATAAGATTATTTTGCACTCCTTGCTGAAAATTTGCTTATTGCTTATACCTAATAGAAATAGTAAATATGCATGGTGTTATCAATTCTATCTACAGGAAAAGCTTTGTTTATCAGATAAAGTGGTCAAATGTTTATAGGATTGTGGGTGTTTTTCATGTTCTGTTTAACATAGGTTTGTATCTATCAATGAATATTTGTTTTTTGATTGTGATCATGGAGTAATCGTCTGTTTGGTAAATAGGCATTACTTTGAAATTCCCATCACTACAATCAAAAATATGTTTTGAAACAAAAAGAATCCTGTTTTGTGGAAGTTTTATATTACTTTTATGAAGAGAAATTCTGTGGTTTAGTTGCTTTGTTGAGCCAATATATTCCTCCTTACATTTGTCACATTGAATGACATATACCACATTTTAGAAGTGCATGTTAAGTTTCTTTTAATTTCAAAGTCTCTGGCTTTGTTCACAAAAGGTTCATGTGTTATACTCACAAAATCTTTTTTTTTCGGCGATATAGGGAACTAAACGTGTTGGGAAAACTACTGAATTTAAACATTACAATAAAGACATTCGTACCCAACCAACAAAAGAGGCAGAACACATAAACAAGCTGAAATTTCGAAAGAGAAAATTAAGCCAATATCATATATATCCGAAACAAGAGCTAGGAGTACACAACACGCAGGGAATAAAGATGACACAGCAGATGACCAAAATAACGAAAGGTGTAGATTAGGAATCGGTTTAAATGGATATGTCAGGTGACATCCAAGAAGGCTTGGTGCTATATTAGTTTTGTACATCTATTGAAACATTTGGATGCGTTGATCCCGCTCGATTTGGGAAGAGTCAAAAGGGAAAATTCTAGCAGTTGCATTAAATGTGTCGCATGATTACACGAAATAAGAGACTCTTGCAGTTTGATCCAGCGACGTGGCTCACAGAGAGAAATTAGATAGTGAAGGAATTCTTAGACGGTTCAACCAAGGCAAGGAACATGCCTCCCGTCCTGTGTCAAATAAGCCTTTCCAGAGTTGTTGAGCAAATAGATTAATTGCGATTGCAAAAGTTTTTAGCACCTGTATCTTTTCTCCGATCATTAAGGGTATATTCTAAAACAAGCAGTCGATCGATTGTCGTTCTTCTTAAGAATGCAGCACCAAGCTGTAGCTATAAGACACTGCAAACTTTGATACAAGGTGCTGGAAAAGAACCTCCGCCATATCCACCTGGCTTCATTCGACAACCAAAAAGTTATTGGGTATAAAAGATGCCTTCACAACAATCTTAATCGTCACAGAAATAGAACAGAAAAGAATGAAATCGATCGTTCAGTACATTTACAACGAAGGAGTAAATATATTATTGTTTTCTTCGCTTATAGAACAGAAAACTTATTTGCGAGGGATGCAAAGATGGTATCAAAGCAGCAAGAGCCAAAGTATTAAACACTGAATTAACCAAGAAAGGTTTATTTTAAAGAACAGAAGAATCTTCTCGTGCTGACAACAAGGAAGGATTATCTTCTAGATATGGTCATGTGTCCACTAGCAACAAAAATCCGATTGATGAAACAGTGATCATGCTGACGTTTTTGAACCTGGTTATCTGACAGTGAGGAGGTTGTTTTACACCACAATTGTACATTCTTCGAGACCTCTTGGTAATCGGAAAAGTGGGAGGGTTGTGCGCACGTAATCCAGGATAACCATACTTTCTGCTATTTCCGTAGCAGATGGCCGTCCTAAAGCCACCGTTCCACTGCAATCCCGCTGTACCTGCGACCAATCCCGACCGCAATTTTCACAAGAGCGGGTAAAACTTTCCAGACCTATTCATTTTTTTCTTAACATCACGCTCTATTCCCGACCGATCCCCGATCCATTTATGACCGATTCACGTTTCATCGCGGACTTACTCACGCTTTACCCGCTCTACTCACGATCATATTGCCGACCAAGTCCCGTTCTATCCGATCCAACTCCGATCTATTCCCGACCAAAACCCGATCTATTCCCTATGCAATCCCGATCTATTACCGACTGCCCCGACGCATTCCCGCTCAAAACATAAATTCTGACTTAAACTGATCTCATTTGTCATCCAATGATCCTATCGGCCAAGAAGAAGCCTATATTTCTCGTTTTGATCAAGCCTTACCCAAAAGTGTCGCAATCAAACTTTAAAAAAAATTCTTACTTAAAAAATGGCATTGGATAGCCAAGAATCGTCACCGCGACATTTTGATAATAAGTATTTTGAACAAATCAATATCAGTGCGAGAAAATGAATGAAATATGCACAGATCCTATTTGAAGCGTCGTTTGGTCGTAACTTGGTCATATAGAGCGTGAATAGGTCGCAAGATGGTCATGAAAAGGTCTTAGCAAGATCAGCAAACATTAAATCTGTAGTGGAAAGATCGTGGTAAGAGCGTAGAATAGACGGGTAAAGATCGGGAACAGGGCGTTATTAAAGCGTATCTTATGCGTGAAGAGAACGGGATTAAGTTCAATGCCGATCAGACCACGCTCAAGCCACGCTCTTTCCCGACCAGGACACGATTAACCTAGGCTGTACCCCCGACTATCCCGACCAAGCGCCGACTATTTCACGACCAAAAAGAGAGCGGGAAAGTTTCCCGTATTTTTTCAACCGGTTGAAAGAATACGGGAAACTTTTCCCGACCTCTAAAGCGTGTCCGCTCTAATACCGATCGATTTTGGACCAACATACGCTGTACCAGACCAAGATACGACTAAGAGCCGTTCTCTCCCGACCTGGCAATTTTCGAGGTCGGGAATGAACGTAGGTACAGCGGGATTGCAGTGGAACGGGGGCTTAAGTCGGCACCGGTTGCCCATTGGTCTCGTTGGTTTATGTGTAGTCCTTTTTGTTTGATGTTTCTGTGTTTTTCGTTGACGTTCCTTGTCCCCTGTGCGTCTCTTTCTGCTTTGTGTTTTTGCATTGGGTGTTTTGCTGTTGGTGCTACAACCTGTTGTTGGAGATCCCCTCTTTTGTTTAATAGTACTGATGAATTTGCATTATTCTTCGCCACGTTGGTACTTGCTCTGGCATAGCGTATCAACTGAGATATGAACACGCCATAAGCTGGCGATGAAGGGGTGTTGCTACTCAGAAAAGGAAAGTTTGTAATGCTGAAATTGAAGTCGTCACGTTTGTCATAGAGTGAGGTGTTGATGTGACCATCAGTGTCGTATGACAACATTATGTCCAAATAGGATGCTGAATTATTTGTCTCTGTAGTTTCTATATAGATATTACATCAGACAGTAGATGTATTTTATATATTCTTTCATTTTTCCGCGTGAACATAGACGGCGGATGCGGCTAGCCAACAGGGGATGCTTACTCCCCCGGGCACCTAGTCCCACCTCTAGCTTGATAGAGGTCCATCGATGCTTAATTTTGTGGTCTATTGTGAGTGCTGTTAAGATTATCGTCAGGATCTTCTTTAACTCATTCTTTTCTGTTCTATTTCTGTGACAAATGAATAGGTTTTTTTTGCCTTTTGGATGTGTTTGGAAAAAAGATTAGAAACACCTATTGTTCCTTTTCATGCCAAAAATCACAGGACCATTGGAGTAGAAAATAGTCTGATGTTCGTCGCTTACTAGGCCATATTCTCTAAAATGAGCTTACCAAGAAAATAAACTGGACAGGGAAAGGTTGAAAAGTCGTTCTTTCAAAACTTAAATTGAAGGATTTACTTATAGAAAGGATATTTTTTGAAAGTTGAATCTGAAATAGACTTTCTGTACATTTTAAGAATTTATTTGCATTGTTTATTTCATTTATCACGTTGTATCTCACAAAATTCCTGCACTTTATCTTAAAGACTAAAGTTGAATCATAAAATACCAGTCTTTTATGTAAGTATTTATATGTTAACTTAATAGATGGTAAATAAATTTATGAGGTATCGTTTTTTTTTCATTTGCAGCAGCCGTGAGGGAAAAAAACCAGGATGTGCTCAACTGCAACAGACAGTGAGATGACAATAATTATAACATACTGATTCCAGTACGCATGTGATCGTGAAGGGGGGGGGGGGGGGGGTACCGGAGGAGAGGAAGAAAGAAAAGGAAGGAGGCGGATACAGTGCAGTAGACTCCGATGCCACATAATGAATGAAATTGTAAATATTGAAATATATGTTCTATAGTATCAATTTTATTGTACTAAACACATGTTTCGGCGATTCAATCCTCGTCAGTAGCACTTCGTGTCAAACAGTTTTACTAAAGCCAAAGTAAATTTTCCTGGCGCCATCAATAATATAGACTTGTAATTATTATCTTGCCAAAAATGAGCGGCTCAAAATTTTGTGTAGGGTTTATTCATAAGCGTATTTTGCCAAAAATCGGCGAAAGGTAGACGCAAGGAGCTTAATTCTAAACATGACCGAAACATTATGCCGAACCCCGAGCTAAGGACCGAGGTATGCCACGAGGGAATGGTTCCTTAGTTTTTAGAAATTGATGTCTTATTTGATGACAGGAAATTTAGAATATATTTCAATGCAGTGCGTAAACACTACACTAGGAGTGCGATATCCTCGGGGACTTGCAGTCCATCAGCAGCGATACCAGCCTAATGGTTGAAAATATCATTATTGAAGTATATGTTCTATGGTACCAATTTTATTGTACTAGACAAGGATATTGAATGATATGAACAAATGTATAAATTTTCTTACTAGCATTGCCGTGTTAAAAAACATTTACAGCATTGCCTTTGTCCTAGAAAAAAAAAACATTTTACAGTAGTACCTGTTTGTGTTCAGACAACATTTTACAATATTGCATGTTTTAGATACGTTAAACATAAGATATATGTCTGGTCCATGCTGCCAATTTATCTGTTCTTAAATGGTGCTATTAAATTTGAAGACTTTTAGCATTAAATGTGATTTCATTAGAGAATTGTCGATAAAAATTAAAACTATTTATTTCGTATTGAATTTTAAGACGCTTAACATTTGAACCACTTCATGAGCGTAACTGATGGTGGACCACGAGTCCCCGAGGGCACATGTAGCCAAGTTCGATCAACATCGGTTGATCGTCTGTCTCTTCAACGCATTCGAAAATTTCTGTTATCAAAATGTCTTGAGATTTCTAAAACGTGGGTCCTGTGGCATCATATCCCACCCATCCTGCTACGTCTTTCGGTAATATTTTGTACATAATAACTTTCACACTCTTTGGCAATATCACATTGTTTAGACTGAGAATCACTGACGAGGGTTCAATACCCAAAACGTGCATGTCTGGTCCATGCTGAAAAATTATCTTTTCTTAAATGATGCCATTGAATTTGAAGACGTTCACATATATTATACTTTAATTTCATGTACTTATGTAATACAGATCCTCCAAAAACCCTTCGTGTTACATAAAAAAGTTTTCAGATACAAGAGATAAAGAAGATCCACATAAGAGTGCATGAACATAGAAGGTGGATGCGGCTAGCCAACAGGGGATGCTTACTCCTTCTGGTGATTGTCCATGTGCTGTTCTCATTCACTGGCTTGTGGTAGAGGTAATTTGGACCTTTTCCCGAAATCTCCAACAGGACTTGGTTGCAGAACCAACAGCAACACCCCAAACATCCCAAGTGAAAACACAGAGAAGACATTCACAGCAAGAGACAAAGAACAACAAACGAGACATCAAACATCGAACATAAAAGACATCACATATACCAACGAGACCCGTGGGCAATCGGTTCCGACTTAGGATGACCATCAACCACGTTAGTAGGAGACGCTGTTGTTCTACGTGAATGACGATGATTAATTTCTAGTGCAAAATGAAGTTGAGTACTAATGCTTTGCAGTCATATAGGCTACTGACTGATACAAACAAGAATGAGTATATGCAACATACCGCGAGTATTCCTTTACCTTGGAACAATTAATATATGGAAGGGAGATTACATTTTCTTATGCATAGGAGCAAAATAACCTGACCTGGTGAACGCATTTATGTTCACAACCGCTACAAATAAATAAATGTGCACCAGATTACCGTAAAGGACAATTATATCAGCTACTGCAAGCGATCATTCATATCATAATTATTGAATATGGTTAATTTCTATGAAATGATGATATTTTATACTCCAATTCAATGGTAAAATAGAATTGTGTAAAGTAAATTAATAAAGTTTCATCAATTTAGGATTTTCTAAACTTTGATTGTTACTGCGCTCCATATTTAAATAAAAGTTTTGCATTGCATATTATACACTGTGGTGTATCACGTGATACGTAAATATGTTCCACGGGAATCCCCTTTGATCAAACAAAGTCAATACTGTTTAAATCTTCTTGATATTATTTTACTTTAGGCCTATCATATGTTCATTATAATCAATGATATGATGGTCATCTATTCTGGTCAAGAATAGACGTGTATTCGGAGAACACTTATACAGAAAATTTTCATTGCTCTACATATGTTATGATATGGTGCACGGACAGATACAAAATACTTATCGGTTTTCCAGTCACAAAAAAAAAACAAGATAATTTAATGCAGCGGTCTTTCGTAACACAATTTCTAAAGAAATTCTATGTCAATTGATCTCAAGAAATTTTATGGCATGAGTATAACAGTCTGTGCTCGGCTGAGAGAAGCGAGCCCAAGATCAATCATCAGAGAAGTCTGACTACTCCGAAGATATTACAGAGAATCAGGAACCAGTATTCTCTGGGGAGATTTGAAAAGGGCCCTTTAAGGAGTCCCGTGGTCAGGTTGGTCATTGTGCAACGTTGGGAAAGACCCTGGTACAAACCTGTGGATTGGTCAAGTACCAAAACCCGCATTTTTGTGATGACTTTAGGATCATATCCTCGGTAATTTTTCTAACATTTGTGGTTGAAGTCTGATCTGCTTTCGAAAGTGTATGTCTCGTCCATACTGCAAACTCATCCGTTCATAAATGATGCTATTAAAATAGAAGACGTTCAAAATTTGATCCTTCTGGATTTGTTTATAAGGTCAACGTAAAATTAAAACAAAACGAAAAGACTTACTTTGCTTACGTCGATGTCAAATTGAGACTCTATGAGTCATAATATTCACTGAAGGTATCATGTGGGATATAGTATCAAAATGGAGGCATACCGCTCGTTTGGAGAAAATAGGTACTGTAATGGTTAATAGCCGATGTCCTTGTAAAACTTATATTTTGATGGTTCTGTTTGTTAATCAAGAAATCATTGTAGTTTTTACAAACATTTTGACAAAAGGAATATCATGGTCGAAATATGTTAAACATGTTGTGATGGTTTCCACGCAAATATTGACATCTTTTGTCACAATGTTTCTGAAAAAATACAAACGAATGTAAAATTAGTTAATGAAGATCTTGACGAAACTCTCAACAGCACTCACAATAGAGCACCTATTGAGCATCGACGGACCCCTAGCAAGCTAGAGGTGGGACCAGGTGCCCGGGAGGAGTAAGCATCCCCTGTTGGCTAGCAGCATCCGCCGACGATGTTCATGTAAGAAAATCAACACAATATATTATTTAAAGATATCAAAGTATCTGTTCAGACAAGGATGTAGGCCGTGAGAAGATAAAATTTAATCAATGAAATTATGTTCAACGTCTTCAAATTCAATAGCATTATTTAAAATAACCGGATAAATTTTCAGCATGGACTAGACATGCACGTTTCGGGTACTCAACCCTCTTCAGTGATCCTCAATCTATACAATGTAATATGGTCAAAGAGGGTGAAAATTATTATGTCAAAAATGTACCGAAAGATGTAGCAGGATGGGTGGGATATGATGCTACAGAATAAATTGCAACTTACCCCTACCGTCTCCAAATCAGTATCTCATGGAGAAAACACCTCATCCAACGACAAGGTCTAAAGAAGAAGAGACAAATAACTTCATGTCTGTGTATGAACTACTCTAGTCAGATTATTATCTCTATTTCGGCAAACTTATTTTTGAGAAGATTAAATTGACCATTAACGAAATATACCGCTCTGACCCCAGCAACTCCATAAATATTTAATCCGACATGAATAATACTCACAATAACCACACCATTTGCTACTTGCGTGACAGATGGCCGTCCAAAGTCGGCACCGGTTACCCATTGGTCTCGTCGGTTTATGTGTAGTCTTTTGTGTTTGATGTTTACATGTCGTATGTCTCTTTTCCGTCTCATGCTGTACTCGTCTTTTGTGTTTTTGCATCGGGTGTTTTGGTGTTTTACTGTTGATGCTGCATAGGGGTCTTGTTGGAGATCTCCTCCCTTCTTTTTCAATTTAAACTATTCAGGTCATATTTTATTTTTTTAGTTGGACTCTTCGCGATTCATGGAATTTGCACGTGACCAACCAGAATTATACTACATTGAGCACCCAAAGTAAGACAGTCATTTCTTAACTGTTCTTGTTATAACGATTCGCAACAGAAAACATATTGTTTTTGTTTGTAAAGTGGGTACAGTGGAGACAGAAATACCTTGCGATAACCACATTCATTCACCTCGGCCCAATTTGAATTATTACCCGCCTTCCCACTCAGATTTTCTGGGTCCTACGCGACCTAATTATCAAGTACATGGTATTTTTCATCCCCAGAAGCACCTTACAACCCGTTTGCTTTGTTAGTCAGACAAAGTATTTTTAGATACCTCCAGATAACTAGCGCTGAGCAAATGCGGGCGCTTAAAGATGAATTTACGTCTGATTTGGCACATATTAAAAATCTACGATTTTTACGAAGAATGTTGGTAAATTCAGAAAACACTACGGTGTTCTCAAGCAAACTGCGCATGTTCAGAAGTCGGGACTGTGTAAAGGGTAAGGTCATTTGTCGATCAAGGTCAAAAGAAAAATAATAATAATGATGAAAACAAAGACGACGATGACAGGCTGAGTTTATAATTATCTGTTTCATTAAAATCGTAAAAATAACTTAGTTATAATTGCACTAAAATATTTAATAAAATGTATTAAATATATATTAAACCTATTCATATCGAACACGTAAAAAGTGAGTAAACTAACAGTATATGGTAGCCATATCATGCCAAAACCTGTAAGCATCTACTTACAGCTGGAACGGAGATGTAACTAATACGGCACCGTGTAGTGGAGTCGTGGAAAGGAGACATGGTGTCTGGAGTCTAAGTTTTGAAGTCTGAAGATAGGACTTCATCCGATTTTATGCAACCATGAAAACCCTTGGGGATATGTCGACCCATCTGTCAGTGCACCCCAACATTATAGTCTGTTTATCCCCCTGTGGAGTTAGGAGTCTTGACATTATTATTACTTTTTAGAAAATGAGTTGAGGAACAGTGGGAACACGTTCAGGGACATCCTTTTATTAAACCAAAACACACTGGATTCCATTACCACCAACTGTCGGCAAAAAAAGAGAGAAAAATGATGAAAAAAGAGTAAACCTGGTACTAAGTTCAAGAAATCTAAAAACGTCAACGACAACGAGATCCGTTTGTCTCCAATGAAAAGGCAACGAAAAATTTTTTGCGCCCAGTAAAGAGTGAAACTGGATCAACCCTAATTCCATTAAAAGGATCACCTGTGCATAGCGGACGTAAACCGAAGTCCCGCAGTGTCACCACCGATATTAGGAGTGGTTGTAGTGATACTAATATTCCAAAGCATGGCCACGTCGCAGACTATTGATGGATGCGAACGATATCGATATCGGTGCTGATCTGGAAAATACAGTTCCCGATTTGGACCTTAAACAAGATGAGTCGCCAAAGAATCGAACTGAACAGGATAAATTTGCTGAATTTTAAAAACATGATCAGACTGTGCCGATATACAAATCCCTTGTTTCAGGAATATCAACCAGGGAAGCAATTGAATTGTTGTTAAGAAAATTAAATCCAGTAGTAAATTTGTTGGTGTTTTTGGTCTCGGCACAGATCTCGTGCCTGGGGAGATTTCGTTTGAGAGTTGCCGCGCGTCGTTGTTTACGAGTGCCATTCTGCACGTTGATTGGTTGTTTGATCCCGTACTAAGCTCCGCCTTGTTATTTTTCTGTCAATCAAGAAATAAAGGGTAGCTGTGAATAATACATCCATTATCTATCAATCCACGCTATACCATTTCTATAATGCAATATTATATCAATGACAAATGGATAATGACCATATCCCCGTTTACAGCACAAAATCGATAATTCAGAAAACGAAGGCATACAAAATCAGGATAAAACAGGAACCAAAGAAAACAGACAAAAACCTCCATCGTATGACAAGAAGCGAACTCCCGATATGAGAATGAGACCAGGTGCCCAGGAAGAGTAAGCATCTCCTGCTTGCATGCAACACCCGTCGCTTCAATTCGGTAGAACTGTCACATCCGGTAACTTCCATTTTGGAAGATATAGAGTACAATCTATGGTTGGATGGTTAAAATGGTCTATGACAGAATATCATCCACCATTCTGGAGAGTGGGACATCATAGTGTATGACGAGTTCCCCATAGGTCCCAAAGACAGAGGTTGGACCAGGTGCCCCGGAGGAGTAAGCATCCCCTGTTGGCTAACCTTACCCGCCGTTGATGTTCACGCACGAAAATAAAACAATATGTAAAATACATGCACTGTCCGAGGTTATGTCTATATACAAAGTGATATGGCGGCAATGTCAGGGAACAATAGTCAAAACACTGTCAAACCCCTCGCGGGTAATTTATTTTACTAACTCCGCACGGCAAAGGGCATACAGTGTGAAACAAATTAGTTAAAGAATACCCTGACGATAATCTCAACAACACTCACAATAGAGTACAGACCCCTAACAAGCCAGAGGTGGGACCAGGTGCCCAGGAGGAGAAAGCGCGACAGTTATATACGAGTCTTCATGGGAAGGCTAAAGAAATTCTTTCTCATTAACATAAGGTGAGTTGGACAATTATTCCGCAATTTGCTACGACCTAACTCAGCGATTAAATCCCTCCAGAACTTCTCGAAAATGAATACATAAAACGCGTACAATTTGTATATACCACTTTGAATATATCAGTATCCGTATCGTATCAAGATATGTAGCGTGTCTAACATTTCCATCGTAACGGAGTCACTTTCCGGATTTTTCAATCATTTAAGTATTAATTTACTCAAAGGTTATTTGTTTCTGGAGCAACAAAAGTGTCTATCTCCTACATTACAGAAATATGAAGGTAAAAATTAAATGACATCATTTCAGAACAGGTAAATTTGCAACATGGACCAGACATAACCCTTTCGGGTACTTAACCCTCGTCAGTGATCCTCTTTCCAATAAATATAATATGGCCAAAGAGTGAAAGTTATGTTATAATACCCCAAAAGGGGTTGATCAAACTCCAAGGTCAAGTTCACTAGTTAAATGTCCAATATATTAAAAATGGCCACGGTAATGCTGCAAAATACGCCCCCAAAAATCCTTTTTAATTTAAGATAATCAAAATTGCCTGATGATCCTGACGATTATCTCAACAACTCTCCCAATAGAGCACCAAATTGAGCATCGACGGACTCCTAGCAAGCTAGGGGTGGGACCAGGTGCCCGGGAGGAGTAAGCATCCCCTGTTGGCTAGCCGCACCCGCCGTCGATGTTCATTCACAAAAATTAAACAATATATAAAATACATGCATTGCACTGTCTGAGGTTATATGTTATATAGAAAATGCTATGGTGACCACGTCAGGGAAAATATTCAAAACACTTACTATCAAACCCCTCGCGGGGAACTTTTTTTATGGGCTCCACACGGCAAAGGGCATAAGTGTGACACAAATGAGTTAAAACAAAGGAGGGGATCTCCAACAACACCAGGTTGTAGCATCCACAGCAAAACACCCAATGCAAAAACACACAGCAGACGAGCACAAAAAGAGACGCGTAAGGGACAAGGAACGTCAACGCACAACACAGAAACATCAAACACAAAGACTACACATAAACCAACGAGACCAATGGGCAACCAATGCCGACTTAGGACGGCCATCTGCCACGGAAATAGCAGAAGGTATGGTTATCCTGGATTAAAGTTGAGGAATTTTGTGATAGTTATCTATTCGAATATCGGTAATATCCAAAATGAGGCTTTTCCAGTCATTCAGAGCATGCGATTCGACACCTTCCGATTTACACCATAGTTTGGTATAGGTATCTAAAAGCCGCCTCACACTTGAGCGAATTGACGGGGACGAAGGAGTGCGAATCGAAAAAAAGGACAAAATGCGCGCGAATTCAACGAATTCAAATAAAATTCCCTTCAAATCATGCGATTATATACTATTGTCAAATATGATGAACGAACGGTAAGCGGAGGATAAATATGCCTTGCGAAGGGTCACGATTATTCGGTTCCATCTTTGGGTTAATTGTATCCGAAGACTAGCGAAGGGTTGATATGCCCCGATAAAACGAACGGAAAATGAGCGATGATTTGATATGGCGTGCGATTGGAAAACGAATTCGAACGAAAAGATCGGGCGTTCTCGAAAGTGTGTGCGCGCTCCCCCTGGAGTATAAAAAGGCGACCATTTCCGTCCAAATCTCAGTACGACCAGAGAATTCATCCAGAGTATTCCTTTACAAGCAACGCAAGATGCCTGCAAGATACAAAGGAAGGGGGGAAGGAAGAGGGATGGCACGGAGAACTGTATCGACCGGACCGAAATCGACAACCTCTGAAATATCAAAACCGCATTCTGAAGTGCCGCCTCCTCCTGAGGGTCCCAAACAGTCACAGCCTGCCAGTTCGCAGCCACAGTCTCCTCCATCCCCGCGGTTTCCAACGCCGCCTCTAAGCCAACACCAAGAGGATGCTGACAGTGATGCTAGTGGTAATGGTGAGGATAGAGATACTGCTCTACAACCGGGCACCAGCACAGGGTAATATTATAATTTCAAAAAAAATGAACATTTGTCTGTATTTATTACAATAATTTATTATTTCAACAAAATTTGATGTTTCTCTTCTGAATTATTTCTTTTAGTCAGGCAATGTCTGGTGACAAGAAGAAATCCGGCGATGATGGGCCCAAATATGGTGGTAGAAAACGGAAGGATGGCAGCGGGCGGTCCAACTACCGCAAGGACATACACGAGGGAAACGAGGACGAAATGGTCGAGTTCTTCAAGGACCATCGGTCGCTTTGGGACATCCGGCACAAGGATTATGGGAACAGGGACGTCCGCCAGTCCTTGTTACAGTAACTGTCCCAGTCTGTCGGGGTCTCAGGTAAATATTTAATACTATTTCAATACAACATTGAGTGATTAATATTATGATATATATAATTATCAATGTAATATTGATATATATATATTTTTTATATTCCAGTGACTGACATCGATGGCTGGTGGAAGGGAATGAGAGATACCTTCACCAATGTAAACGTCTTCAAATTGAATAGCATCATTTAAGAACAAATAAATTGGCAACGTGGACCAGACATGCACGTTTCGGGTACTTAACCTTCATCAGTGATCCTTAATCCTAAATCTAAACAATGTAATATGCCAAAAAGTATGAAAGTTACTATGTCGAAAAAGGGTACCGAAAGACGTAGCAGGATGGGTGGGATATGATGCTACAGGACCCACTTTTTAGAAATTTCAAGAAATTTTGATAACAGAAATTTAGATTGCGTTGAAGAAACGATCAACCGAAATTGATCGAACTTGGCTACATGTGCCCTCGGGGACTCCTGGACTCACAAAGACGAAGTCTGGTGATGCACTGAAGGATCTGCCTTACAAGCAAAACTGGATCCTCACTAAGTTCGCATTCCTGCGGGAGAGGCCCACCACCAACCAGGATCCTGTGAAAAGTGTAAGTATTATATAAAAAAACCCTAAATACATGAATTTATCCATGAATTTATTATTTTATTACCGTAAATTGGGATACTTTTGTCATGGTTTAATTTGCAAATTTAGTCACTCTGTTGAAATGGCCAAAATTTAACCGGCCGAAAATAATTATAAGGTGGCCAAAATTTAGCCACGCTAAAATATCCCAATTTACGGTATAAATACTTTTATGACTATTTGTCACATTTCAAGTATTCACGTTTGTTATACTTTGTTATTACGTCTTTTCAGCTAAAGGCGATCATAGATGACAATGATGGGGATCTGGTCGCTGCAGAGAGAGAGGCTGCTAAGCAGGGAAAAGAGGCTGCCAGGAAGCAGGGCAAGGCCAAGAAGCAGAACGAGGAACAGGATAAGGACCCCGTAGAAGTAGACCTGGAAGCTCTGCAACAAGCTGCTGCTGACAGTGCCACAACTTTGACTGCCATTCAGGAATCTATCGCCAAAGCAACAGAGCCAAAGCCACTGGACCGCATCGGAAACTTTGGTACCTACCTCATCGGCGAGATGCGGGCAATGTCCAAGGGTCGGTACAAGGCCTTCAAGGGGGAGGTACATGCTCTCCTGCTCAAGTACCAGAGCTCTACTGAAGATGAAGAAGAGGATGAGAGGCAAGCACCAATGCCCAAGAAGTCCTGTTGCAGTGGCATGCAGTTAAGTCAGCAGTCCTGTGGCAGTGACAGTGGCATGCAGTACACTCAGCAGCAGTCCAGCAGTGGTGTCTTTGGTAGTTATTGTGAGTGGCAGCCAAAACCCTTCAACCGGATTTCAAATCCATCTTCTACTAGTCACTGGCAGTCTGCTGGGAAGGGATATATGAATCAGTACTACAACAGGGTGCAGCAGGATCAGCAACAACAGCAAAACCAAGGCCCGCTACAGCAGCATTATGTTCATCAGCCTCAGCAGTCTCAGTCGCAGCCTAGCAGCTCTAATAAAGGAACAGACTCCAGCAATATCACCACCATGACATTAGTATCATCAGGTATCAACATGGATTCAGCCCAGCTAATGGATATTCCCCTGCATGACTCAGTAAATCTGCCATTTGCCTCAGCGCCGCCCTCTACAGAATGTAGTTAATCATCATCCAAGTGACTGTCTATGTCATAATGACTGTTCATATGTTATACTTACCAGTATATTTTGCCTGTGACTGTTTGCTGGTGATTTGTGACATTTTAATAATGATACATTTTTAATCTCTGTTTCAGATAAAACGTTCTGTAACAAGGTATTTTCATATAAAAAGCTCCTGGTTTGAATTTATTATGTTATTATTGTACGATGTGCACATGCTTTTGAATTTTGAATATGAATCGTTAATGCTATTAAAGGCAAATGACAAGATGTCATTTTATATAATAATGTACTTGTACAAAAAGTTGATAACTGATGAAAACTTTTGGTAAATTTGAATATAATAGTGCTTTATTTCGTAGTTTTAAGATAGAATAGTTTTTCTATAGAAACAAAATTGGGGTTTTCTTCATTTATTTTCATTTTAACTTGAAATTTGGCTGCATTTTATTCAAAACTTCATTACATCATAATTGCATATATTATTTTTATTACAATAAAAATAATTTTAAAAATATAAAGATTTATTATTAGTATGGCGTTAGTTGTTTACAATTATAAACACTTACGCTCAAAACTATCTTAAACACAAACACAAATTTATTTGATTTTCCTCTCCCCATAGTCTCTTGTATTTGATTTGGTCTAACATCTAGGGGACCATTCTGTCCTGCCATGGAACACTTCCTACTTCAGAATTGCACCAATGCTTCAGTAGGTTTCTGATCTTCTTGCCCTCCTTGTTCTGAGTGTTGTTGCCCGTGACAATGACGGTGTCATGAAGATTGCTACCTCTTCTCCATGCTCCAAGGACCGGACTGCCTCGTCTCCCATCCTGGTCAATCAGGGCGTTGTTCATTGCTGGGTAGCGCGTCCTCATCAAGTTGTGCAGGATACAGCAGGTCTTGATAATGATACGGGCTGTTGATGGCAAGTGGTTCATCTTTGAGGCTAGGATCTGGAATTTGTTGCTAAGAATTCCAAATGCATTCTCAGAAACACGACGAGCCCTGGACAGTCTGTAGTTCAGGATCCTCTGCTCCCTGGATAGATCCCTCTGACCATAGGGTTTCATCATGTTCTCGGACAGGCTGAAGACATCGTCTCGCACCAGGAAATATGGTATGTCCACATTGTCATAGGGGAGAGGGTCTGGGTCTGGAAAGCTGACCGAACCATCCTCTACCATCTCCTTGAACTCAGAGTTGTTGTAGATCTGAGCATCACCACTTGATCCATAGCCTGAAATGACAGATGGGCAAAACAATATCAGTAATGGTCTCATGTCAGGTGTTTGTTGTCATGTCGTTTATGTTCCTTCAGGTCCTTATCTTGTCTTTGTGGATTTTTGTTCAACTCTTCAGCACGTTGCGAGTTATTTTATACTTACATACATGGTAATAAAATATGTCAAACATATACATGTGCATGTATTGTATCATACTTACCACCAACATCGCACCAGACAAATTTGTAGTCACTGTCCACTATAGCGAGGAGGATGATGCTAAAGAAGCCCTTGTAGTTATAATATAACGAGCCAGACAGAGGAGGCTTTCTGATGGCCACATGCTTGCCATCAATAGCAGCAACACAGTGGGGAAAATTCCAACGCCTGTAGAATCCATCAGCAAGTTGTCTCCATCCATCAGGGTTTGAGGGGGCTGTCATAACTTCATCTGCATATTCGTCACATATGACCTGACACACCTCTCTTACCACAACAGGTAGAGTGTTTTCAGGCACCCTCCACCCATACTGCATGTCAGAGTACATGGTGCCAGACACAAGATGACGGAGAGTAACTGCCAGCTTGAGACGACCTTCCAGGGGCTCCCTGAACCAGGTGTGCTGCTTCCAGATTCTCCCTCGGACCCTTTCCAGTATTTCATCGTAGAGTTCAGGAGCCATGCATAGAAATTTCTTAAGTGTCGAAGGATCCTCCCGACGGAGCTTAACTAACAGCTGGTCATAGATGCCAAAGGCCCTTCTTCTGGTAGGGTGCAGCCATGTCCTTCTCCACATACGACGCCGTCTGAATCCCCTTCTCCATCTGAAGCGGCCTCTGATCAATTGGTGTAAGTTCAGCTGCTGATGTACAACTTCATTGTGAGCCATTGCCAGTAAATACTGCTGCATCTTCCATTTGTAAAACTTTTGAGGTGCTTTGATTCTTTGGCCAGGACTTGAATATATAAGCAACGTGGTGCGTGGCAGGTCCGAGAGGCTCAGCAATCACCAGATTTTTCGCCTGTTAACTTGTTCGTGTTCGTATTAATTCGCAATCCATAGTTTGTTATAGCATTTCTTAGTCTTGCGTTCGTGTATGCATCGCTATTCAAATTTAGTAATCGTTAGTCTTAGTAGCCCTTCGCAAAGAAGATGGCAAGCGAATATTCGTTTGTCACAGTAAGTCTTCGTTTCTGTACGCAGGTCAAACTTAGTCATCGTGTTGCTTCGTTTAGAGTTCTTTCGAGGTCGGTCCATTTTGGCTAAAGTGCGATGAGGGACGATGCGCGACAATAACACACGAACGATAAACGAACGGTTATCGCAGACTAAATAAGAGATGCGAATTCAATCAGATAATGAACGATTTTCCAATTCGTCGGGAAATTTTAAACATGTTCAAAATTTCCCGACGAATTTATACAATCGCGACTGTTAGTTCAGAAGGTGTGCGAAACCAAAAACGAAGGGAAACTATGATTTACTATCAGTTACCATTTAAAACGAATTTTTAAAAAGTGTTATTCGCCAGTCATCGCAAGGCTTATTTCTGGCAATTCGTTTAAGTGTGAGGCGGCCTTAAAGCTTCCTTTAGCACTTCGCGTCATTTAATAAAATCTATCATGGATGGGATTCTATACTAAGGTCCTGTCTAAAGAAGACCACAGAGTTGCCTGTCTTTGATAATTGAAAAGTCACCTTTAATAATATGACCAGCTGGTTTATATATGTTAGATATGCAGACGTTGCACATTCTCAAAAAGCAGGACATGATTCAAGTATTTTAGGATCTTGTGTAACTTTGTTGTAGTTAAAAACGAAATTTCGAATAGGTTTCTTATATTTGTAACAAATAAGAGGAGGTTTTAAATTTTCAAAATATTGAGGAATGGCACTTTGTACGCGATGATCCCGAAAAATATTAGAGATGTTCAGAAGATCAAATACTTTGTTAATAAATGGAATTTTTATGAATCGTCTTTTAGGGGAGGTGTTTTTAACCAAAGGATATAGTTTATTTTGTGCGAATGCATCAATGATATTTAGCCTGAATCAATCAGTGTTTCTTAAGAATGCAACCAGTGCTTCATCCAAGATAGATTTTAATTGAACTGCTGGAACTGAAGAGAGATCATATAGCAGTTCATGTCTGCCGCCGAGTTTATTGTTTCTCCTTTTACCGTGAGACCTATGCTTCCTTTTAGTGTTAGGGCGGATTGTTTCCTTGTCCATAAATCTGATCGTTTAGACCAAGAAGAAGATCAGAAGAAGATCCTGACGATAATCTCAACAGCACTCCCAATAGAGCACCAACTTCACTTACAGATACATAGACGATGTGTTATCCATCAATAATCCAAAATTCGCGGATTACTTGAGCAGTATCTATCCTTCGGAGCTTGAAGTCAAAGAAACTACCGAGACAAATAATTCAGCATCCTATTTGGACATAATGTTGTCCGACGACACTGATGGTCACTTGACCACTTCACTCTATGACAAACGTGATCAATTCAATTTCAGCATTACAAACTTTCCTTTTCTGAGTAGCAACATCCCTTCATCGCCTGCTTATGGCGTGTTCATATCTCGGTTGATACGCTATGCCAGAGCAAGTACCAAATATACAGATTTTGTTTTGAGAGCTAGGCGTCTTTCAGATAAGCTTCTCAGTCAGGGATATGTTTGTGGCCGACTAACATCGTCACGGAGGAAGTTCTACGGTCGATATGGGGAACTCGTCATACACTATGATGTCCCACTCTCCAGAATGGTGGATGATATTCTATCATAGACTATTTGAACCATCCAGCCAAAGATTGTTCTCTATGACTTCCGAAATGGACGTAATCGGATGTGACAGTTCTACCGAATTGAAGCGGCGGGTGTTTCAAGCAAGCAGGAGATGCTTCTTCCTGGGCACCAGGTCTCACTCCAATATCGGGGGTTCGCTTCTTTTCATGTGGTGGAGGTTTTTGTTTGCTTGCTTTGGTTCCTGGTTTATCCTGATTTGGTATGCCTTCGGTTTCTGAATTATCGACTTTGTGCTGAATACAGGGATATGGTCATTATCCATATTTGTCATTTCAATTCGTAAACGCTTAAGGCTTTCAAAATTTTGTCAGCGATTGCTTCAAAATTTTTGAATACTCGAGAGATGACGAAATTTCGTCAGCGAATTCTTGTTAAATAATTTTCGTCAGCAATTCCCTAGGTTTCAAAATTTTCGTCTGCGATTAGCTTTCAAACATTTTGAAATCTATGGTTATCGAAATTTCGTCAGCGATTTGATTTCAATAATTTTGAAAGCTATAGTGTAAGAAATTTCGTCAACTACAGCTTTCAATGCTAAGTCAAATAGAAGCTGTGTTATGTTTGACATATAGCATCATAAAAAGACAGGTAAGAAGAATGATTTGTTATTTATCTGACTCTTCAGACATTCTTCAACTTATGAACTCATATTAAGGAGGGATTTATTAAAAATTTACATTTTATAGACATTTACTAATTATTTCTTACAAACCTTTTCAATGATTTCAAAATCCATCAAATATACATCATATTTTCTTTCCCGAAATGTATACTTAGTTCTTCATAAGTCAATTCTTATATGTTCCATATCCACAGAGCTTGTTTTTGAATGAATTTTTCTTATGATAGATTTTCAAAACTCCATTTCATTTACTACAAATTGATTTACAATAAACGACACCACCATTCAGTCATTTTGAAATAGAATTACCTCCTATTGGTGCAGGTATCTAATGTCAACGCATTGTGACGTCATCATTATGGAAAAATGAAATTGAATTCAAGGTAACAGGGTCACAAATATATGGTTTTCAACGGATTTTAATGAAGCAACAATACTTTTACGTCAGATAGCTGCACAAATGGAACATGCGCCTGCAAGATTGTAAAGAAGGAATTTGTAGAGGATTGTAGGGTAATCCTAGTCTAATTTTTAGACCAGGTGTACAGTAATTATTTAGGTGTGTCGTTGACGTTTATAATCAGCCTATAAAATAAAATTAATGTTATTGCTTGCTTATTATAATTATTCATTTCCTTAATGTACAGAAAAAAAATCCTAAATTATGAAATGATCACTAGGGCATGCGATGAAAGTGAATGTCATCGGCCATTGATTGTAAGTAAATGCTTGAAGACATTAAATTTTCTTTTGAAATTATTTATTTTCCCAAGTTTTAGTTGGTTAACTTTTGTGAAAAATAAAGTAGGTCTATGTGTACATAATAAATTGTATCAGTCATATGTATATATTGGTAATTGATAAGACGTATTTGCTTCTAGGTTAAGTGTGATCAGTTATCAAACGATCATTAATACATGTACGTACCTGTTTGAAATATCCTCTCCACATATTTGTGTCTTAATCAAATATCACAGTGGTAGTGCTTGCAGCCATATGGAATATCCGCCTGTCCTGTAATGAAATATTAGTACTGTAAGCCGATTCGAAAGTGCGGTTGGTATTTGGGATGGGGGAGTTCCGGGGTTTATTTATTGGTACGGGGAAATAGTACATTAAAATGGCTAGAAATAAACAGATACAACATATTTTAGAAAATATTCGGGTTTCTTACTTGAATCTTTTAAAAAATATGCACTGTCACCCTTAGAGCATGCATTAAATGGATATGAAATTTGCTACTCTACTCGGCAAACTAAGTATTGCGACCTCATTATCGACAAAGTAACATACAAACGACCACCATTCAGAACTGTACAAATTAGCGCGCAATTTCAAATACCGCATGTACTAGTATTAAAACATATGTTTCTGTTGCCAAACTTTCAATTTTTATTTCTCAAGTATATAACAGCTTAATCGGGTAGGAATACAACAGTTTTCATCATTTATAAGGATTATTTATTAAACATGATATTGTCAGGGAGAGGCAGGACCAAGATAACAAATATTTTCATTTTTTTAGCTTTTAAGGTCAGTTTTCACCCTAGATCACAGGGCCTTTCAGATATAGCTAGAATAAGTTGCAAAGAAAAGTACTGTAGTACATAATTTCTATTTAACTGATAGGCCCTGTGACATGCATCGATTATTAATGCATCATATTGATGACATATTTAATCCTTTAAGGAAGCTTTTTTTTCCATTGACATTAATTTATTTGATATTTTCAAATATGAACTTTGCCAGTGAAGAATGAATGTTTTGATAGAAAACTACGGCGAGCGAAGCGAGGCGAAAATATTTTACCGAAGTTTAGCGGAGTTTTATGGCAATTCTTCAAATTCAGATTAATTGTAAGAGCAAGATTATTTTTTTCTGACACATCGTAACTCTTTTTTCATCAAAATTAATAGCAATTTTTGGGAACCCAAAGCCCCCCCCCCTCCCCCCGAAGAATATCAAATGGACCGTGCCTTATTATTGTTATTGTAGTAACTCAACTGTATTCCCTTGATTCGCCTCGTGATATTGATCAGGTCTCAAAGGGATCTTGTGAAAATCTGAATTAAATCTATGACCTAGGACATCGATAACCAAATGTTTCTTTTTAGCTCGCTTAAGGGTTGACTAAACATCATATTTGCTAGTAAAATCTAAAAGTGCGTAAATATTTTGTTAAGGAAATATCAGTTATTGATATCATGATATTTAAACATATAATATGCTATAAATTTGATTCTTTTTCTTTTTTATTTTGTGTACACAGGCATTACCCCCACTTTTTAAAAGGTGACAGCACTCCGAAAATGATATGAATTGGCACAATTTTTACATAATTACCTTCTTTAATTCCTTCCCGAGGGCAAGTTGACTTCTAATTTGGGAAAATCTTTGGCAATATTATATTTTTTGTCAATTTAAATACATACCCCTGTTTCACATGTGTACTTGATTTTCGAACACTCTTGTCTAACCTTTACTGAAGGAAAATGCAAACATATGAACAGCAGCGAAAACCCATAACGGATAAAAGCTACATCCGGAATCATATACATATTGGCGTAATAATAACAACTTTATACATTTGTATTATCGTAACGCTAAAAAAATTGCTTTTCCCAAAACTATATTAGTTTGATAATCTGAACAATATTCTGAAGAGAAAAAGTAGGGTATCCAGGCAAAGTTTTGTAAGATAAGATAAACCATCATAGTCAAAATAAAAAAGAAAGATCTTTTTTTTATTGTATATAATCATATCTATTTTCTCTCCGCTCGCACAAAAAAGGCTTTGCCTTGATTCATATTAGATATACAGTATAACAGTTCGAGCTGTACTTGAGTGCAATAATGTGCATGACCCAACGTTATGTAAAGGGAGCACTGAAGCATTGTAATTCCTCCCCGTCTGAGGCCTCTGACTATTGGTAAGGCTCATGTGGGATATAGAGAATTAATTTTTGCAACACACAGTGCATTTATCGTACGCATTGGTTGTGTGTTGTATACCCGTAACAAAAAAATATAATAAATATGAAAATATAACATTTTCCCAAACATATGCACCTAAGTTGTCTACTTGAAACATCCTTGGTTTCTCAAATCGCGGCATGTTCATTTAGATCTTATGTAATGTTGCGAGCGGTTTCATGCGAAATGTGACGAACAGTATGCCGGAGGTGTAAACAAGATACTCAGTGTTGTTGTCTTAGTGGTGTAATGAGTGTAATGCACCAGAACAATTATGAATTTGTAACATGGGTTTATATGTAGAGTCACAAAGAAACTGCGTATTGTGTCCAATCATCATTTACTCAGTATAATACATGTGATATGACATGAAGACGATAAAACGATGATACATCTGATGTAAAGATGACCATGATATATCATAACAAAGATATAGGGAGCTTCCCATGTTGCACACAAATATTTTTAAAACGTTTCAAAAACATTTCGAGAAAATGTTTCAAAAACATTACGATGTATGATTTTAAAAACGTTTCGAAAACATTTCATAGTCTAGGTGCCATTCACGAAACCCAAAAATTTGTTACGCACAAAATGTTTTTGCATGAAAGTGTTGTCAATACCCTCTTATTTGATAATCCGGCTGATGCCACTCTGGCATCCATGGGCATTTCGAAATGTTGGGGTAAAATGGAATTTTTCGAAGAAAAACCGTTGAAAATAGGAAAAATTCAATTACTTTTTCCATGCTGCAGCTAGATCAACAAAATTGGTACCAAAAGTACGACAATTTTATTGTCATTAAGTCTCAAGCTTAATTTACCAATCTACTTGTCCATAAAATGGGGAAAACTCTTGATTTTCGATGAAAAACCGTTGAAAATTGGGAATATGTCATATCTTTTTTTTCTGTAGCTAAATAAACAATTTTGGTACCAAACGCACAATAAATTTATTGCCTTTCATTTTAATTAATACAGAAGTCAGATCTGCAATTTGCTGGTACGAAAAATTGGGAAAAACAACAACTCTTTGATGAAAAATCGCTGAAAATTTGCAAAATGCAATGACTTTTTCAAACTGTAGTATGAGGTTCTGCAATTATGGTACCAAATCAAAGGTTTTTGTTATTGTCTTTTATTCTGAATACATATCTTAAAGCAACTTGCTCATAAATAAAATGGGAGAAGAACAATGAGGGAGAAAACTTTGATTTTTGAAGGGTTTTTTTTTTCCATACAAAGTTGGGACTTTGAAAAATGCAAAACGTTTAGAGAAAATCTAGAAGAAAGATATGTGTATTCAAGTCAACAGTTTAAAAAAAAAACAATTTACTAGTACATGGAGTCTTGTAGCAAGCTTTTGAAAGATGTGGGTGAAATTAGACACATTGTTCAAAAGGAAGCGGCTACTGTCTATGATACATAACGTGCATGTCTTGTCCACTCTGTTAATTAATCTGCTTTTAAATGATGCTAATGAATTTGAAGACGTTTAACATTTGTACCACTTGGTGAGTGTCACTGCCGGTGGACCAGGAGTCCCCGAGGGCACATGTAGCCAAGTTTGATCAATTTCGGTTGGTCGTTTCTTCAAATCGTAATCCAGGATAACCACACCTTCTGCTATTTCCGTGGCAGATGGCCGTCCTAAGTCGGCACCGGTTGCTCGTTGGTTTATGTGTAGTCCTTTGTGTTTGATGTTTCTGTGTTGTGCGTTGACGTTCCTCGTCCATTATGCATCTCTTTCTGTGCTTGTGTGCTTTGTGTTTTTGCATTGGGGGTTTTGCTAAGGGTGCTGCAACCTGCTGTTGTTGGAAATCCCCTCATTTGTCCCAAACGCATTCGAAAATTTCTGAAACTTGGGTCCTGTAGCATTATATCCTAGTCATCTTGCTACGTCTTATATTTTGGACATAATTATCACACATTTTGGCCATATTTCATTGTTTGGATTGAGGATCAATGACGAGGGTTAAATATCCGAAACGTGCATGTCTAGTCCACGCTGTTATTTAATCTGCTTTTAAATGATGCTAATGAATTTGAAGGTGTTTAACATAGATGATTTCTGCCAGGGTTGTGAAGTTGTTTTCAATCATTGAAGTGGATCTTAAAGACCTGCTTAGAGGTGACAATGTTCAATGTTAAAAAGATTACTTCAATTTTGCAACTTCGAAATATGTTCTTAAAATAAGCTCCAGGTTATTTATTCGACAAGAATGCCTAGGAGCTGATGATCGATTGATGTATGCAGGGCTCTGGTGTATCCACTTACCATTAAATGGCAGAATTAATACCTTGATTGTTTCTGGTCATATAATTCTAAAAATAACTAAACACTTCAGATGTTCAATGATAAGTGTTCCAGTTATCTACCTTCTTAAAGAAAGTTTTAAACCAATTTTGATGCACCAGACACGTGTTTCGGATAGAAAAATCCTCATCAGTGATGCTTTCAATTAAAGTGACTTCATGGCACAGCCAAAATCCTCTCCAGCAGCTCACCTGTCCCTATTTTCTAAACTTGAAATTTCTATTACTTTGCAGAGAGCAAAAAATGATATTCAATTGACTCCTACTTACGATCACAATGACATAAAAGATTCAGTCAAGAAAGCTACATCTCATGAAATGAAGTGCAACTGATTGATATTACATGTACTTGCAATCATTTGATCGTGAAGTGGTGTTCCGTGTCAAATTTGAGAGAAGTTAATTCAGATATTGAAAAGATGGTGACTGAGGCCATGGTATTCATAAAAAATTACTATGGTTTAGAGAATCTAGACAGTATATCTGATGTCATGTCCAGTGTACGATTGAATGAAATGGGCTATAAGAGAAAGGATGGGATCTCCAACACTAGGTTGCAGCACCCACAGCAAAATCCCAAAACACTCATGCCAAACAACACAGAACAGACACCCACAGAAAGAGACGCAAAAGGGACAAGGAACACCAACTCAGATCATAGAAACGTGAAACATAAAAGACTAAACATAAACCAACGAGACCAATGGACAACCGGTGCCGACTTAGGACGGCCATCTGCCACGTAAATAGCAGACGGTGTGGTTATCCTGGATTACGTGTGCACAACCCTCCCACTATTCCGATTTCCCAGAGGTCTCGAAGAACGCACAATTATGGTGTAAAACAACCTCCTCACAGAGTTCAAAACTCTTGGATGACCATTACCACCAACTTTATTAATTGAAGAATTTCGATAAAATGTCAAGAAAAACGAAATATTTTTAGCCATGCATAAGGAAACATTCTTAAGATGCAGTTCAATCAAGCCTGGATCTGCTGAAACTAAATTAAAATAAATGTTGAGACCTATTGTGATAATATTTTGCCAATTGCGTCTGAACCTCTATCTGTTATCCTGTTGATTTGTTGTAGTCGCACATGAAATCTGAGCTGTGTAACAAACAGATGAGACAAATTCTGTGCTCAATTTTCTTTAATTCTGTAAATGTGTTGGAGTAGAAAATTGTCAGAGTACGATGCAAAGGAGGCATTTTGATCAACCATGTAAGAGGGGTTCTTTGTTGTTAGAAGTAGTTGCACACAAGAATTACAATTGCATGTTGATGAAAAAACAAGGCAATAAGAAAGGAGGTGATATCCAACAAAACTGGGTTGCAGCACCAATATCAACACATCAAAACACCTCAAGTAAAAATACAGAGAAGACAAACACAGAAAGAGAAACCAAACGGGCAGGGAACAGCAAACACGACATCAAACATCAAATAAGCAATGTATGAATTATGAAATTAAAATGGAACATTCTTTTCGTGAAATGATGCGTGATATTTTAAGATGATGCTAGGACATTTATACTATTTGGAATGATATATCTAGAGTAGAATAAAGGTAATAAGAGAGTGCAAATCTAAAACTATCAATATGCAATCATTTTGATACGAAAATTCTTGTTTTAGAATTTCTTTAAACCGATTTTTTTTTACAATTTAAAACCTGTTTTCAGCAAAAACAAAACAAAACAAAACGATTCAATTTGCTTGAGTGGAATTCTGAATTTAAAGCAATGAAATCATTTTTCTTTTCTTTTTCATTCAAAATTAATTCTTTCCCCTATTTTCGTACTTGCAAATTGCTAATCTGATATTTAAAATGAAAGGCAATACATTTATTGTGCGTTTGGTACCAAAATTGTTATTTTATCTACGGTATGAAAAAAGATATGACATATTCCCAATTTTCAACGGTTTTTCATCGAAAATCAAGAGTTTTCCCCATTTTATGGACGAGTAAATTGATAAACTGAGCTTGGGACTTAAAGGCAATGGCATTGCTGTTCTTTTGATGCCAAATTTGTTGTTCTAGCTACAACATGGACAAAGTAATTGCGTTTTTCCAATTTTCAACGGTTTTCGTTGAAAAATGACCTTTTTCCCCCAAAATTTCGAAATGCCCAAGGATGCCAGAGTGGCATCCGCCGGATTATCAAAGTAGAGGGTATTAACATCACTTTCATGCAAAAACATTTTGTGCGTAACATTTTTTTGGGTTCACCCCAAAATAGCCATTTGGCAACTAGACTATCATGAAACATTTCAATGAAACATTCTAAAAATGTTTTTCCAGAATGTTTCTATGAAACGTTACAAAAATGTTACAACAACATTTCAAAAACTGTTTCAATAACGTTACGATGTATGTGTTTAAAACGTTTTGGGAAATCTTAAGGTTTTAAAGGTATACTTCTTTGTACATCAGTACATGTACTTTTTCATGACCTGTGCAATGTTCAGGACCAATTTAATTAAGTTTCATTCGAATGGCGACCAACTATTCAAATGGCAACATGATATGGCAGAACAAAAATAAATCCTTTTTGATGATAATTGTATTATACCCCTAATGCCTTAAACTGAGAATGTCTTTATTAAATATAAGTAAAACATGTTCAATACGAAAAGATATATTTAATTTCTTGGAAAAAAAAAGTCGTGAAACATAATAAAAAGAACTGCATAGTATTTTGAACTTTTAGCTTCAATAACAGTTTATTATTTAATGTTCAGTCTTAATGATCAGTCACTATCAGACGGACTCTCTGCCTGGGTAGTTGCTTCAGGTACCGTGGGTTCTTTTTCTTTCCTTGCCTTAATGATCAGTCACTATCAGACGGACTCCCTGCCTGGGTTGTTGCTTCAGCTACCGTAGGTTCTTTTTCTTTCCTTGAATTCTTCTAAAAATCAAATGGATTAATAACAATATTAAAATTGCACTTAATATAATTTCTTCCTCAAAGGTTATCATGTGCTTTATAACTAGAAGTCTCTGACGAGACTGAAGCTCCCTTGGTTGTTTAGTAAAATTCAACTAAGTGACACAACTATTTTCTAAGACCCTAGAGTAAAGGGCTAAAAAGTATATCAGATGCGAAAGCGTAACATTAGACGTAATGCAAAATTCTTTTTATCAGTCATACTTTATAAGTAATGGTATATAGAAGATTACATAGAGTTGTAAACAAGAAAATGACGACATCCATTTTCCAAGACCCTGGAGGTCAGGGGCTTAAACTAATTATCAAGTGGACAATTAAACCACATACCCTTTACATGTGTATTATGCGAAAAGAATTTATACTCTATCAATTACGCAATCTGAGAATGCAAAATAATACAATATATATAGGAGTAAATGACCACACCCATTTTCTAAGACCGAGAATCGCGAACGGAATTTGCATGTTACCAACCAGAATTATTCACCCATGAACACCAAAAGTATAACAGGATCCGGGATCTAGGGATGGGTGTTCCTCTAAACCCACTTAAAAATTGTGCAAAAATCTCTCCCCTGCCTTCTGGTAAAGGGGGTGCTGGGATCCTCAACCCTAGGATGCAGGGGAAGGGTGATGGGGGCAAAGCTTATAGTGTCCTCTGCATCGTCGAAAATTCCATCCTCCTCATCATGGAGGGAAAGTTCGTCCCAATTTGGACGGGTCCCCTCTGTATCTGGGGGGACGGATACTAAGCTAGGGGATTTGGGGGTGAGGGAGGCTTAGGTGGTGACCCGTGCACCAATTGGTCCGGGTCCTGAGGGGCTTGAGACCCGGGGTCCATCTGCACTGAGTTCCCGGTTTCCCGAGATTTGGAATCCCCCTGATCGAGGGGCTGAGGGGTTTTGGTTGGCTTGGAAGCCAAAGCTTGACGTCTAGAGGATGCTTGGTCTGAAAAAGACAAACAAAGCACATAAAAGTAAGCAGCTAAAGCATGTCCTTCTCAGGCCTCCCTCACTCTGACGAGCATGAGAGGTCTGCCAGGTCTGGAGATAGGTCTTGGGAGAGACCTGCCCCCAGTCTGTACTAGGAAACATAAAAGTAACTGAAGAGGGCTTTAGCAACACAAATTTGACAAATGTTGGAGTGAGCATATACTAAAAAGAACTAATATAGCGTAATAATGAAAAAGCAAAATAAGGAGTGGAATTATCGTTAAGAAACTGATCAAAAATTAAAATAAAATGTTAACCGGTGATAATGGAGTGTGGAGAAATGATACATGAAAGCACAGATAGGCCAAATAAACACACCGACTACCAGTACGGCTATACAGTTAGAATAATGTGACATACAGCGCAACATTTCACACATATACATAATATATACACAAGTGGATGTAGAAATACGTACGGTATGAGCACTAGAAGCAACCAGAGGTCTCTGACGAGACTGTAGCTCTCCTGGTTGTTTTGTTTTAAAAGATCAATTTTCATTTTTTTAAACCAATGACCATAGGAAGCATGCACTCTAACAATAAGTAGCAATGCACAACGAAACAACATATCCATTAGACTGCAACTAAACTAAAATATCACTCATACAATTCATAATATCTGAGACAAGATATTTCAACAAAGAATGCCATACCCATTTTCCAAGATCCTAGGGGGCAGGGGCTGATAGCTCAAATGAATGACACAAAAAGACTACAAATCTATGATATTGCATGAATAATTAATTCTACATAATTTATAGCTTTAAGAGTCGAGAGCACAATTATATAGGAGAAAATGACCACACCCATTTTCTAATACACTAAGATGTCAGGGACTTGAACAAAATATCAGGAGCAAAACAAGATCATAGACCTTTCAAATTGAGAAAAAAATAAGTACCCATTATTTGTTATTTCAGAGGAGCTGCAAGCACAAAATTAAATAAAGTTACATAGGGGTTTGACAGTAAAACAAAACGTAGCAAAACGTTTTGAATTTTTTCCCTGACATGGTCGCCATAGCCCTTTCTATATGGAAATGACATCAGACAGTGCAGTACATGTTTTTTATATATTTTCATTTTCGTGCATGATCATCGACGGCGGGTGCGGCTAGCCAACAGGGGATGCTTACTCCTTCCGGGCACCTGGGCCCGCCTCTAGCTTGCTAGGGGTCCGTCTATGGTCAATTTGGTGCTCTATTGTAAGTGCTGTTGAGATTGTCGTCTGGATCTTCTTTAACTCATAGGAGAAAATGACAACACCCAAGACTTCTTAGACTTTAAGTTTTCTGAGACTTTGGGGGTCAGGGGCTCAAACATATTTTTCTGTCAATCAAGAAATAAAGGGTAGCTGTGAATAATACATCCATTATCTATCAATCCACGCTATACCATTTCTATAATTTTACGATTTCCGCACGCCAAAGTACGAAAGCCGAATAGTGTCAAACAAAAAATTAAATTTATCTCGTTATTACGAGAAAAGATCTCGTTATTACGAGAAAAGATCTAGTTATAACGATATAATTTTCTCGTTATTACGAGAAAATATCTCGTTATTACGAGATAATTATCGCGTTATTACGAGAAAATTATCTCGTAATTACGAGAAAAGATCTCGTTATTACGAGATAATTATCGTGTTATTACGAGATAATTATCTCGTAATTACGAGAAAAGATCTCGTTATTATGAGAAAAGATCTCGTTATTACGAGAAAAGATCTCGTTATTACGAGATAATTATCGCGTTATTACGACATTGTTTTAAGTTATATAACGATAGATCTACGTCATTGTCACGAGGAAGCAGTCCGTATTCTTTCTTTTAGGGCTATATCGACCATCATCAAAATGGCTGCTGCTAAGGACTTTTTAAAAATTGTGAAGATTTCAGAGGAAGGTGCTTTGAAGATAGAGAAAGAAAAGGTGAGTGCTCATTTGCTTCAAAGTTTCAGTCACGGACTATATATAGGACTGGTGCAGAGTTGGACAAGCGTACACGTCAGTAATCACTGGGGGGGGGGGCTGGGTTTTTGTTTTCTGTTAGTTATCTATTTATTTATTTACTATGAATAAATAAAATTGTAATTTTTGCGTTGGACACATGGGAAATTTCTATTCCCGGCATGGATGTTCTCCGGTGCTCCTATCGAGTAGAGGACTATACTTGCACAGGCTTCCGCTACAGTTGCACGTGTGCAAATATATCACGAGAACGTTCCTTCAAGCACAGTTGAGTTGCATGAGACACATGTATACATACGCAGGACAAATGCAAATGTCGCGCAGATCAGTACTGTTCATGATCTTTTTAATTCTCCATCCAGGTAAATAATGATATAATGCATGGTCGGATACCGGTACTGGTTCCGGTGGTGGTGGATGAAAATCACGAGTTTTTGAAACCAGGGGAAGGGGGGGGGGTGGTTGGCTGGCAATATTTTGGGGACGGATTATTTTCAGCACGACATGGGCTGGATTATTTATTTTCAGGCATAGAGGCTCAAGTGAGCTACATGTATTTTCTCCCATATTCACAGAGTTATCCAGCCAAATTGCCAGAATGATCAGCCTGTTATCCGCCACAGGGGGGTGGATGACAAGCTGCACGACCTATTTCGCGCGTAACGTCATTGAGACGTCACAAGCGAACACGCCGAAACGTCGACGTCGGGCGTCCTAAATTCTGTTCTTTTTGTAACTAAAATTTTGCCCGTAAAAATACATTTTGGGACAAATATGGGAGAAAAAAAATTAAACTCTATTGTCCGACGGCCGACGGTGACCGAGAAATCAACTGACCCTCGTGTCAAATTATCTTGTCCATGCCTTGGCAAGTCTCGGCATGAACTTCGTAATTTGACACTCGGGTTGGTTGATTTCTCAGTCACCACTGGACAATAGAGGTAGATTCTATTTATATAATAGTCATAGCGCTTTGAACGTCATCCGTCGTCTGTCTTCGTCCGTCGTCGCCCGGCGTAAACTTTTCACATTTTTCAACTTCTTCTCAAGAGCCGCTTTATGGATTTTGATGAAACTTGATAGGGATGAAGTACTCATAGCCACGCACAAGTATTGTTTTTCGGCAAGACCAGCCAAGGGACGAATCCAGGGCGGGGCCAAAATAGGTCGCAGAGGTACCTGCGTTTGGCAAATTCTTCTTCAGACCGGATGGCAACAGCGGTAAACCGAATGCACAGAAATGATGTAGAAACGTGGGAAGAAGTTGTTGTTTTTGGTTCCATTCTGAAGTCAAATTTTTGACACATTTTTTCCTTCTTTTTGTGGTCAATATTGCGCATTTTCATGCAATTTCTATGGAATATCATGCATGTGGTTAATTGCTAAATATGCATCTATTTCATGTAGTTAAGATGTGTTTAAGTTAACATGGTTAATAAGCAGGGTTTATATTCCCTATTAAGGCGTATGTAGAATTTTAAGGCATTTATTTAGTTCAAAAGGATGGGGGGACGTACACGTACCGTACATGCATGCACATGTACAATGTATGGGGACATGTATTCAGCTTTTTCTCTAGAACCGCTTGGTGGATGTTTATGATACTTGGTAGGGATAGGTAGGGATAAAGTTCTTACAACCTTGCTCAAGTACTGCTGTTTTGGGCCATGGGTGCCGTGGATCAAGGGTGGGGCATTTCTAATTGGTCTCCTGTGCGCGATATTGGGCGCATTCGGGCCAATTGTTTTCTTGCCATTCTGTCATCCAAGATGGCTGCCATGGCCTCTGATTAGCTGAAGGTTAAAATATTTTTCTACTCTGCAACCGCTGAATGGATTTTGACGGAACTTATCAGGAAGCAAGATCTGCACGCCCCGTATCCACCCCTGGGTGGGGGGGGGGGTCTGGCCGAAATGAACAAACTTGAGAGAGGACCTTACCAAGTTTGTGTTTTTGCGGCCAATCAATGATGGCTGCCCTGGCCTCTGACAGGCTGACACATTTTCATCTTCTCCACAATAATGATCGCTGAATGCAGTTTGAAGAAACTTTACAGGAAGCAAGTACTCAACATCCTCCGCCAAGTTTGTGTTTTTCGAGCCAATGCCTCCACAAGCATGGCTATTCTGATTGGCTGAGACATTTTCGACTTCTCCTTTGCAACCGCTAAACAGATTTTGATGAAACTTGACACAAAGCAGTTACTCAACGTACTTTAACAAGCTTGTGTTTTTCAAGCTTATCCATTTTTTAAGACCCTGGGGGTTAGAGGCTCATTTAAAATGGCAGATTCACAACTAGACCAGAGGTGGATTATATCACAAAAAGAATTAACTCTCTATGAATTATACTTTATGAGAATGTGTTCACAAGTTACAGAGTTATATAGGAGAAAATGACCACACCCATTTTTGAAGACCCTGGGGATCAGAGGCTCAAACAAAATATCAGGTGCATGACTAGACCATGGATCAATCTAAATGCAAAAGGAATTAGGTTTCTATCATTTGCGGTTCCAGAGGAGTTGCGATCACAAAACCAGAAGTCTCTGACGAGACTGTAGCTCTCCTGGTTGTTTTTTCTAAAACATCAATTTCCTTTCTTTTTTTTTAAACCAAGACCATAGGGAGCAGGCGCTCTAACAAATTATAAGTAGCATGACAAAACTACATAAATTATCCATTATACTGCAACTATAATAGCACTCATATAATTCATAATATCCGAGATAAAGTATTTCTAAAAAGAAAGTCACACCCATTTTCCAAAATCCTAGGGGACAAGGGCTGCTAGCTCAAATGAGCTATCAATGACACATCAAGACTAAAGATCCATAATATTGGATAAAGAATTAGAAGATATAGTGTCAGAGGAGTTGCGAGCACAAGATTACATAGAGTTATATAGGAGAAAATGACCACACCCATTTCTAAGACCCTGGGGGTCAGGGGCTCAAACAAAATATCAGGTGCACAACTAGACTATAGACCCTTCATATTGCAAAAAGAATTAAGTCTCCATCATTTATAGTGTCAGATGAGTTTTGAACACAAGGTTACATAGAGTTATATAGGAGAAAATGACCACACCCATTTCTAAGACCCTGGAGGTCAGGGGCTCAAACAAAATATCAGGTGCACAACTAGACCACAGACCCATCACATTGCAAAAAGAATTAAGTCTCCATCAATTATAGTGTCAGAGGAGTTGCAAGCACAAGATTACATAGTTATATAGGAGAAAATGACCACACCCATTTCTAAGACCCTGGGGGTCAGGGGCTCAAACAAAATATCAGGTGCACAACTAGACTATAGACCCATCATATTGCAAAAAGAATTAAGTCTCCATCATTTATAGTGTCAGAGGAGTTGCGAGCACAAGATTACATACAGTTATATAGGAGAAAATGACCACACCCTTTTCTATGACCCTGGGGGTCAGGGGCTCAAACAAAATATCAGGTGCACATCAAGACCACAGACCCATCATATTGCAAAAAGATTTAAGTCTCCATCATTTATAGTGTCAGATGAGTTTTGAACACAAGGTTACATAGAGTTATATAGGAGAAAATGACCACACCCATTTCTAAGACCCTGGGGGTCAGGGGCTCAAACAAAATATCAGGTGCACAACAAGACCACAGACCCATCATATTGCAAAAAGAATTAAGCCTCCATCATTTATAGTGTCAGAGGAGTTGTCCGGACAAGATTACATAGAATTTAACGACCACACCCATTTTATAAGACCCTGGGGGTCAGGGACTGAAACTAAATATCAGGTGCACAACTAGACTATGGACCAAGTAAAATGCAAAAAGAATTAACTTTCTATCTCTAACAGTTTCAGAGGAGTTGTCCGGACAAGATTACATAGAATTTAATGACCACGCCCATTTTCTAAGACCCTGGGGGTCAGGGACTGAAACTAAATGTCAGGTGCACAATAAGACCATGGTCCAAGTAAAATGCAAAAAGAATTAACTTTCTATCTCTAACAGTTTCAGAGGAGTTGTCCGGACAAGAATTGTTTACGGACAGACGGACAGACAGACAGACGGACGGACAGACGGACGGACGCCGGACAAAGGGTGATCGCATAAGCTCGACTGGTCTGAGACCAGTAGAGCTAAAAATTGTTAACAGATAGATGGACGGACAGACGCCGGACAACATGGTATCACATAAGCTCGACTGGTCTTCGACCAATAGAGCTAAAAAATCATACCTTCAAATTCTAGATGTCAACTCCATTTTAAAAATCATGACACTTTTAAGTCAAGGTCCATTTCTTTACACATTTTGTATAATACCGTTAAAAATTCATAATTTTTTGTTAAATACACTCAAGAAATATTAAAACATTGCAGATAGTTTTCTGTTTCATTACGCTAGCACTGCTTGGAGAAGAATTGAACTTTTCATCAGCCATCAAATCATGATCAACGTTTCTTTTACCAGGATGCTGCAATTTTATATTGTCACCATTCAGTAACATGGGAGATTTTGTTTGCATTTCTATACTGTCTACTTTTCCTGATTCTCTCCCCTCGGATTTTTCGCCTTTGCTCTGAATGGTTTTAAACGGATTGAATTTTGAGGATTTTGTTGCAGATTTAGGATAAGCTGAATTGACGGGATTCCCATGTTTGTGGATCAAAGGCAGTTTATTGGAGACTTCAGGATAAGGAATAACCTCTATATCATCTGAAATTATACATCCATTGTTCATTAAAAATTGTAAATAAATAGTTGGCAAGATAAATATACCTTAATAAATTATACACGATAAATGATAAAAGATTTATAAGATATAAAACTTATTCTGCAGGTGACCTTGAGCCTAATAGGGTATTGAGTCTTATCATGCTTGACCAACCCTGCAAGTGTGATTTAAGTATAACATACATTCTAATTCATTCTGTTTGTTACACGCATTCTGATTGGTTCACAGGATTTCTACAAGCATGTATAACGACGATATACATGCCACAAACCGACTCACTTGACATACTTTAAAATGTTTTCCTACGTAAATGTACCTACAAGCTTTAGCGCACTTTTTGCGTATGACGTCATGCTTCCCTTTGTTCTTCGCTCCTGTGACGTCATACTGTGACGTAAAACTACAATGTATGAGCTTGTTAATGGCGTTCTCTGCCTGTAAACAACAGAGCAAGTAAGTTTATTATTGATAACACTTTGATTTTTCGCCATTATAATAAATACGAAGCAGTTGTATTTCGTATTTTGCAGCGCAAGAATTTCTGTTGGTCGTTATTAGTACTCCATAGCAACGTCACGTCTAAAGCGATACGTGAGACCCTCTGAGGGGTATAAAAAGTTAAATTATATCACATGAATTAGAATAGGGATAAACGTACTGTGTTTTGTGGTTCCGACAGGTATATGTTGGATATACTGTTGGAAACATACGTTATACCGTCGGGGGCAAGCCCCGACAGTATAACTGCATTTCCAACAGTATATCCAACATATAGTTGTCGGAACCACAAAACACAGTACGTTTATCCCCTAATTAATCAAGTTATAGCCATAATGTGAATGTGTGACTACAATACCCAACAAGCAGACAGACTGACAAACAGTTTAACAAACAGATTGGCAGATGGATTTTCATGGGACAAAGTGATCCCTATAAACTGCTCATGCATTTGAATTGTCAGATAGGCTGTATGAAATAGATAGACAGTTGAACTAATAAATGGAGGTCCCATATATATCACAGCCATAAGAAAACTTAAAATATGTCAAATGCACAGTGAAAGAGTGCAAAACAGAAAAAAAAAATGAAAATGGAAGAAAACAATTTTTTGGTCAAAAATGAAATTAAAGGTATTGAGATGATTTAAAAGTGCATAAAAAGGTGACAAAATTGAAAAAAAATGAAAAGAGAAGAAAAAATTTGGGGTGCCAGTGCCGGGACTTGAACCCACAACCCTTGGGTCCATGTGCTCAGTAAACATACCTATTCATATTTTAAAAAATCTATAAAAATTCCAAAAAAAGAAGATTTTAGCATGTAAAGTATATAGAAGCAAATAGTAACTTAAATATGACAAACATATGCTAAATGAGGGCACAAAACCACACATTTCAAACCACAAACAGTTCAAAAATGAGCATTTTTCACAAAGTCCAATGTCAAAAACATGTCAAAAATTTGACTTCCCACAGGAATCAGAAGCAACAACACTTGTTAAGACATCCTTCTAGATCATCCAGATGCTTTTGTTTTGTCATATGTGCTTCGGTTCTGAAAAGAAGTTTGTCAAAGGAGGGTACCCCCTGTGTCACCTAGTACCTACTTTGCATTTGGTTGCGGCACCTTTTGACGGATCCGGACGAAAAACAACAACACTTTTACGGGACCATGAGTACTTAATTCCTACCAAGTTTCATCAAAATTCCTTTGGTGTTTCTTGAGAAGAATTCAAAAATGTAAAAAGTTTACGACGGATGGACGCCACGCCATGACAATAGCTCACGTGAGCTTCGCTGAGGTGAGCTAACAAGAGGCCCAAGGGGGCCACATCGCTCACCTGAGGAGACTGTTTGTATGTTTTCAATCAAAGTCAAGACCTGAAGGAAATCGCTTTTAGTGAAGCTCTGAGAAGGACAAGGTGTACAAGTTACTTCCTGTAAAGTTCAGTGACATTTTGTGCAGTAGTTTAAGAGGATAAGTCAAAAATGTGTCATTCAAATAGAGCCTATAGAGGACATCTTGGATTTCCAATCGGCTCGAAAAACACAAACTAAGTAGAGGGCAATTAGTACTTGCGTCCTGTGAAGTTTCAAGAAATTCTGTGAAGCAGTTTTAGAGGAGAAGTTGAAAATGTGTCAGCCAATCAGAGCCTGTGGCGGCCATCTTGAATTTCCGATAGGCTCCAAAAACGCAAACTTGATAGAGGGTATGAGTACTTGCATCCTGTGAAGTTTCATGAAATTCTGCGCAGCGGTTTCAGAGGAGAAGTCGAAAATTTGTCAGCAAATCAGAGCCTGTGGCGGCCATCTTGGATTTCTGATCAGCTCGAAAAACACAAACTTGGTAGAGAGCAATCAGTACTTGCTTCCTGTGAAGGTTTGTGAAATTCTATGCAGCCGTTTGAGAGGAGAAGTCGAAAATGTGTCAGTCAATCAGAGTCTGTGGCAGCCATCTTGGATTTCTGATTGGCTCGAAAAACACAAACTTAGTAGAGGGCATTGAGTACTTACTTCCTGTGAAGTTTCATGATATTCTGTGCAGTGGTTATAGAAGAGAAGTTGAAAATGTGTCAGCCAATCAGAGCCTGTGGCAGCCATCTTGGATTTCCGATTGGCTTGAAAAACACAATTTGGTAGAGGGCATTGAGTAGTTGCTTCCCGTGAAGTTTCATGAAATTCTGTGCAGCGGTTTCAGAGGAGAAGTCGAGAATGTGTCAGCCAATTAGAGCCTGTGGCGGCCATCTTGGATTTCCAATCGGCTCCAAAAACACAAACTTGGTAGAAGGCATTGAGTACTTGCTTCCTGTGAAGTTTCATGAAATTCTGTGACGCAGTTTCAGAAGAGAAGTCAAAAATGTGTCAGCCAATCAGAGCCTGTGGCGGCCATCTTGGATTTCCGATCGGCTTGAAAAACACAAATTTGATAGAGGGCATTGAGTACTTGCTTCCTGTGAAATTTCGTGAAATTCTGTGCAGCGGTTGCCGAAAAGATATCGAAAATGTTAAAAGTTTACGTCGGACGGACGGACGATGGACGGACGACGCGCTATGACAATAGCTCACTTGAGCTTCGCTCAGGTGAGCTAAAAACAACAATACTTGTAGGGGACCATGATTTCTTCTTTCCTACCAAGTTAAACGAAAATCTGTTCAGTGGTTCTGGAGAAGAAGTTGAATATGTATGAAAATCATCCCCCCTTCTTCTTGAGTAATCTAAGTAACCCGAGAGAGATAGTTATACAGAAGCTAAAGCAAAATAACAGACCCCTTCCCCATCCTTTCACTGTGTTATTGATAACATTGATCTGTTCTTACATTAATATTTTGAGCTGCTCTCAATATTGTAATTTCATAGTTGTATATCTAAGTCTTGACAAGATAAATTTGAAAATACTTATTCATCTTTTTAAAATAATTTAGTTTCCTTTTCCATACCTATTTAATAATTCAAAATATATAACATTCAAATGAATCGATAATCCAAAAATTTAAACCTCAAAAACATAAATCTATATTAAAGAAAGACAACTCTTGCATACATGAACATGTACCAACTTATACGAAACTAAAGTTACCAGGGTACCAGAACTTGAACTTACAAGCCTTGGGTCCATGTTCACAGTAAACTAATATCTATTCATGATTGAAAAAATACTCATAAAAATCTGTTCAGCAGTTCTGGAGAAGAAGTTGAATATGTATGAAAATCACCCCCCCCCCCCCTTTCCTTTTCACATAAGAAAATAATTCATAAAAAAATCAAAAAATTAAAATTTCAGTATGAAATACATATCAAAGCATTAAGTAACTTAAATGTGATGAATTTGTAGTAAATGAATGTGTAAAACCATACACATATTGAGTTATTTAAAGAAATAGTGCAAAAATGTGCATTTCCGACAGAGTCCGAAAAGACGTCAAAAACGCGTCAAAAATTTGACTTCCGAGTGGAACCAAAAACAACAACACTTCTTAAGACATCTCTCTAGATCATTCTGATGCTTTCAGTTTGTCGATACGTGCTTTCGTTCTGAAGAAGAAGTTTGTCAAAGGAGGGTACCCCCTGTGACCTACTTTTGCCTCTGGTGGCGCCACCTGTTGATGGATCTGGACGAAAAACAACATCACTTGTAGGGGACCATGAGTACTTCATTCCTACCAAGTTTCATGAAAATCTTTTCAGTGGTTCTGGAGAAGAAGTTGAATATGTATGAAAATCACCCCCCCCCCCCCTTCCTTTTCACATAAGAAAAAAATTAATAAAAAATCAAAAAATCTAAATTTTAGAATAAAATACTTATCAAAGCATTTAGTAACTTAAATATGATAAATATGCAGTAAATGAATGTGTAAAATCATACACTTATTGAGTTATTTAAAGAAATAGTGCAAAAATGTGCATTTCTGACGAAGTCCGAAAAGACGTCAAAAAGGCGTCAAAATTTTGACTTCCGAGTGGAACCAAAAATAACAACACTTCTTAAGACATCTCTCTAGTTCATCCTGATGCTTTCGGTTTGTCGATACGTGCCTCCGTTCTGAAGAAGAAGTTTGTCAAAGGAGGGTACCCCCTGTGACCTACTTTTGCCTCTGGTGGCGCCACCTGTTGATGGATCCGGACGAAAAACAACAACACTTGTAGGGGACCATGAGTACTTCATTCCTACCAAGTTTCATGAAAATCTTTTCAGTGGTTCTGGAGAAGAAGTCGAAAATGTTGAAAAGTTTACGACGGACGACGGACGACGACGGACGCCACGCTATGACAATAGCTCACTTTGAGCCTATGGCTCAGGTGAGCTAAAAAAAATAGTGATATCAAAGATAGCAAGTTTTTATTGTAAATCAGCAAACTTCTAAAATCTATAAAAAAAACCTGTGTTTGTGAAACACAAATGCCCCCGTTGGCATTTTTGTCAGTAAAACAGATCAAAAGTAGTATCACATTTGAGGTCAAGGTCAAATTTAGTGTCCATGGAAAAGTCTTGCCACATGGACTTCATATGTGAAATATGAAAGCCCTATCACTTACCATTAAAAAATTATGGCTTAAGTTTAAATTTTTGAAATTAGGTCAAACTCCAAGGTCAAGGTCACAAGGTCAAAAATTTTGGTATCCATGGAAAGGTCTTGTCAAAAGGAATACACATGTGAAATATGACAGCCCTATCCCTTACCATTCAAAAGTTATGGCCAAGGTTAAAGTTTTTGTGGACAAACAGACCAACAGACAAACAAACAGATTGACGGACAGACCAAAAACTAAAGGCCCCGATTCTTCGATTACGGGGGCATAAAAACGTTTTATCAAGAGCAGACTATGCATCTAATATTAGCAATATCCCTTAGAGAGCTAAAAATATTGCTGAAGTATGAATAATTGAAATTATAGGTTAAGGTCAAGGTCACTACATTAATACCTTATAGTAGAAGAGGTACATGTATAGCCCAGATTACAGTTTTTTTAAAGGAAAGTCAAAAGGTCAAACGACATAGTCTCAAATGAAAGGTCTCATCAGAAGGTATCTACATGTGAAATATCAAAGCTCTACCCTTTATAGTTCAAAAGATAGTGTCTGAAAAGAAGGTCAAAGTCTACGATCACAGTCACTAGGTCAATAGACATGGTCTCATCACAAGGAAACTATATGTGATGTCAAAGCCCTATCCCCCTATAGTTCAAGAGATATAGCCCAAGCTAAAGTTTTGAAAAGTAAGTCAAACTTTAAGGTAAAGGTCACTAGGTCAAAGGTCATGATCTCAAATGAAAGGTCTCATCACAAGGAATCTGCATGTGAGATATGAAAGCCTTTACCCTTATGGTTGTATAGATATAGCCCAGGTTAAAGTTTTTCAAAAGTAGGTCAAAGTCTAAGGTTCAAGGTCACTAGGTTATGGTTTCAAACCAAAGGTCCCATCACAAGGTATCTACATGTACATGTGAAATATGAAAGCCTTACCCTTTATTAGATTAGGTCTAGATTTGGTCTAGATCCTATCCATAGGTAAAGAAGGAAATATGTACAGACAGACCTACCCCTTATAGTTCAAGAGATAAAGCCCAGGTTTAAGATTTGTCTACGGACGACGACAACAACGACGCCAATGACGACAACGACGACGCCGAGGGTATGGCATTAGCTCTCCGGACTTTTTCATCCCGGCGAGCTAAAAATTACATAGCTCTCAGTAGCAGGTTTTTGTCAAAAATCAAATAACTTCCAAAATACAAGAAGTATTGTCATGAGGATTCTATTCATCTGATGTTAGTCTTATCTCTTAGAGAGCTGAAGATATTGCCAAAGTACGAGTAATTAAAAATTAGGTAAATGGTTAAGGTCACAAGGTCAAAGGTCATGGTCTAAAATGATAGGTACCATCACAAGGAATCTACATCATGGCGTACATGTGAAATATCAAAGCCCTACACTTATAGTTCAAGAGATATAGCCCAGGTTAATTTTTTTTTTAAAGTAGGTCAAAGTCGAAGGCCATAGTCACTAGGTCAAAGGATATGGTCTCAAATTTAAGGTCGTACACAAGGTATCCACATGTAAAATATCAAGGCCCTGCCCCTTACAATTCAACTTCAAGAGATATAGCCTAGGTTAATTTTTTTTTTGAAAAGTAGGTCAAAGTCAAAGGCCACAGTCACTAGGTCATGGTCTCAAAGTAAAATATCAAAACCCTGTCCCTTACAGTTTAAGAGATATAGCCCAGGTAAAAGTTTTTCAAAAGTAGGTCAAAGTCCAAGGTCAAGAGGTCAAACGTCATGGTCTCAAATGAAGGACCTTGTAAGAGGGTATCTCCATGTGAAATATCAACGCCCTACCCCTTATAGTTCAAGAGATATAGCCCAGGTTAAAGTTTTTACTACAGACAATGACGACAACGACGCCAAGGTTAGCTCTTCGGACTTTTTCATCCCGGCAAGCTAAAAAGGTACAATATCCAGATTGTCATGCAGTATTCACAAAAAAAACACAACTCTGAAATCTAACAACTTTCTTACCTGGTAATTTTTTGATTTGGAGATAGCACGGCCTGAGGAGGAGGGTGTTGTACTGTAATCATGCTCCGTACTCGATCGTCGGAATCTGATGGAACAGACTGCAGGGTGTTTGTCATAGCATATGTAACCTGAAGTATCATAGTGTTATTATTTAAAATACAAAATTATAACGGAAGTCCTAGGAGTGAGATTCTGTTAAAAAAAAAACAGATAAAAAAATTGCAAAAATATATATCATTCTGTCCCTTATTGTATCTGAGGACTTATCTATCTGCACTTTTACCCTGGGGGTCAGTGGCTCAATACGTAAATTATAGATATCAAAATATTTTAACTGTACTGTACCTCCATGAATAAATGTGTGCTTGTGAATGCAATATAGCAGGATAATTAACCCAAAAGATACCTTTGTTCAATGTTTTCCTGGAGTTGTTCTAGGAATTTGGTCTTAGCACTTTTGATTTCTTCTCTCGAATCTCGAGATCTTGTGTTCATTGTAGAAATTGGACTGTATAGAGTCCCTTTGTGTCAATCAGGGCTTCAAGACTGTTCTGGCACTCCTCAACTTTAACTAGTGTTGTATAATCTGAAAAATTTCATAATGGATTATCGGTTTATAATCGGAGAGGATTTTAATCGATTATTTCGATTTAATTGGAAATAATTCTTTCCTGTTTTTACAGAAAGGAATATTACAAGCAATGAATAAAATTCACTAAATCTTATGCTAATATACATAGCAAAATGTCTAGAAAGAACTCCAACCATAGAATGATAAAATCCTGTCTAGTACTCAAGATCACAGCAGTAATGGAGTCAAAACAAGTATGAGATTGTAATAGTTGACATCTTTACATGGCAGATGCAGGGATGGGAGGAGGGGGGGGGGGTTCCATACCACCTAATTGAACCGAAAGATTTTTCTCATTCAAGGAATCAAGCAATATCTTCGTGGAGTTTAGGCTAACAGTACTGTGAAATTCACTGACCTTGTCTTTCTTACAAAGCTCAGGAGTTCGGCGTAAAAACTAAAAAAAAAAAATTTCTAGACGAGTAGGTATATTGATGTATCGAAGGACCATATCACATCTGACGATGGAGTTTTCTATAAGAGTACTTTTTATTACTATTAAATTCAATGAGAATCCTAATTCCATCCATTGTATGCATTAGAGAGTGTATCCTTTTCAAATTATTTACACTACGCCCGGAACTTTTACTCCTAGAAACAATCGTTGATCTACTTTTGTTTTATTCGTACTTGTCATACGCAAATTCAACCGAAAACAATGTCATTCTTTTCCACGTTGAATATTTCCGATTATAATCGATTCTTAAAAACATAATCGATTAATTGAAATCGAAGGGTATTAGCGATGATTTCGCCGATGTCGGCGATAATCGTTACAACACTAACTTTAACCTAAATGTATATGTTAATGTCATCATAAAGGGAAAAACACTGAAATGCACAGCAACCTTTTCCTAGTGAGGTAGAGTTATGACGGGGATGATACACGGGTTTTTTTTTATTTTGGGGAAGGTGCCTGTGCCTGTCCCTTTTGGGAAAATTTGCAACATTTTGCTAAAATTGGGAAAATTTTGGAACAAATTCTCACCAAAGTATAACTCTTGAGTATCATTTATTAACACTGATAATCTATTGATTTGCTTGAACTGAACAAGGGATGAATAAAAATCTTTTTAAAATGCACTTCGAAATAGGACATTTTGTGCTGACTTCCAGGTTTTGAGTCTTATTTTCTCAGGTGATTTTTTGATAATTCCTTTTTTGGAATTTCAGGGTGATTTTTTGGGAAAAATAGAGGAAATTTGGCATTGGGAAGGGGCCGAAATTCAGCCCCAAAACAAGGAAAAAAACCCTGATACACTTTATCAAACAAAGACCAAACAATTGGGAATTTTTAGAGTCTAACATTTTGTCTAAATTGGGAAAAAAAGATACTTTTTTGCATTGGGAATGGGGCAGAATATCGGCCCTAAATCAGCCCTAGCGACGGCCCTGGCATGCCGTACAAAAACAATACAGCATCAGATATTGTCGAAAATTTTTAAAACATAATAATTATCTGTTTATAAGTCCTTCCACTGACTGAATAGTGCAGCCTAATCCCTTCTAAATTCAGTTCAAATATGCTTCAGATTCCACCAAATTGCTTCATTATTTCAAAAATTTCTCGGACCCCCACTCTGCCCTTCGGGCCTTGAAAGTGATTCCCATCAAAAATTGTATGTGCCCCCCCCCCCCTGGCAGTTGAGGTTCTGAATCCGCCCCTGATTACATGTACATATAAGTTATAGTCACTATAATTGTTCTAGTATTAAAAAATCGTCAGGGCTTTTCTATTTCCCAAGTCATAAATGGGTGACCACTCAGTATTCCGAAGGTCTAAAAAGACGAAGGTTCAATAGTTCGAAGGCCCGATAATTCGAGGGACTGATAGTTCGAAGGTCCGATAGCCCGAAGGCCTGATAGCCCGAAGGTCCTATAGTTCGAAGGCCCATAACTCCGAAGGCCTGATAGTCCGAAGGCCCAATAGTCCGAATATCCAATAAAATTCCTAAATTTGCCATACTAGGATAGGATAGTTTATTCATCGAATGCCTTACAGCATATAGACATACATGTAAATACAAATATGAATATACAATTACAAATGCTTATCAAGGTTAAGTACATACGGTCTTAAATAAAATTATAACTATCATAGATCACAATCTTTTTCTTATGTCAAAAGCATTTTTGATATATTTTCCTAGTAAGGGACTTACCATTTGATTTTTAGGAAGAAGGGGGGGGGGGGGGGGCAGGAAGACTTTTGCCAGCCGGAAAATTTTTGTTCGCCATTTTAAGAGCCGGATTATTTCTTTCTTTTTGTATTTTTCCAATGTTGAAAATTACTCTAAAGTTTAAATAATTCAGCGTGATTTTTGGGTCATTTTACACATCAAACACTTACAATGTTATTAGTTCATCTCTTGTCAGCAGATCATTTCATTTTAATTTCTTCAATGGCATATGATACCTATAATCTATTCACTTAAATATCGATCATACTCAATTCAACGGAGACAGGCTATATGGTGCTAATGATTTTTGAATTTGATTAAGTCACTCCAAATTGCATAAAGTTTGTTCCATTTTTAATTGTACTTAGTTTATGACTTTTTTTGCAGCCTATGCAGCTATTGAATTGAAACTTGGTATACACCTTCATGATAATGAATAACAGATCTGATTTTAGTTTCGCGATTTACATTTTTTTGCAGAGTTAAGGACCTTGAACTTAAAATAGCTCTTAGCCCTAGGACCTTCAAATTTTCCATGTGGGTTGACTTTAGCAAGTCAAAGAACCTAATGGTATTTTTTTAAAGCTAGGGGTCAAAAGTCAATGTCATTTTGTGGCTGAAGGCAACGTATTTTTATTTTATTTGGAAATTTTTATTTTGACTGTTTATTTAAATACTATTTTCGATTCAAACTTTGTACACCTGAAGACATGATTTTTCATATTGTTGGTATCTTAATCATGTTAAATGAGAATTGTGTTTAAAGGTCAAGTCATTTTAAGAATTAAACTGACATAATTACATTGAATTTCACAAAATTAATACCCCGACAGGCGTATCTTGCAGCGTTGGCGTTGCTATTTTTAACTAACGTGCGATTGCAGAGATCTGTTTCAAACAACATAATATCATTCCTTTATGATGCTACCTTTTAATTCAATTCAACTTCTTTGATAATATCTCTTTCAGCCCCATCCCCCTCCATTTAGATTTCTAAATCTGCCAATATCAATTGCACAGGAGGTATCTTGTATCAAGTTCATATCTACAGGGCATTCGGACTTACAAACCTTCGGACTATCAGACCATAGAACCATTAGACCTTCTTACTATCGGACCTTTAAATCTATGGTCTAATAGACCTTCGAAATATCGGATATTCGATTTTTTAGGTACTTCGGATTATGGATCCCTTTGTATATTTGAATGCAGTACTTTCGGTCTATCGGGCCTTCGGACTATCGGGCCTTCGGATTATCGGGTCGTCGATTTATCGGACCTTCGGCTTTATGGGCCTTCGAACTATCGGACCTTCGGAATAGTGGGCGGACACCGAATTGGCATGGGGTCTTGGGACCACCTAGGTCCCCAGCAGGTCCAGGGCAGAGCCCTTGTACTGGTACATGTAGGGGTAGTCCGACTTGTAGACCTACGACGGTGTTATCTGTTTTTTCGTCTTCGGTCTGACTGCTATGCATAGGCAAAACTTGAGAATTTCTGTGCGAAAAAAAATTTCGGCAAGTCGTCCTTTTTTGGAAAAATTCCAGTCTCTTCAACCAAAAAATAACTCATCCAGTCCTCCTGCCCCTAAAAATCCCCTCGAAGCCTGGTTTTACCTCTTCTTCTCTTCCGATTTTCCTCTGACCGACGACAGTTTGTCATGCGCACAGAGGTGAAACCAGGCCTGGAGGGGATTTTTTAGGGAGAGGAGGACTGGGCGAGTTATTTTTTGCTTGAAGAGACTGGAATTTATCAAAAAAAGGACGACTTTCCCAATTTTTTTTTCGCACAGAAATTCTCAAGTTTTGTCTATACATAGCAGTCAGACCGAAGACGAAAAAACAGATAACACCGTCGTAGGTCTACAAGTCGGACTAATGTAGGGGAACCAGGAAGGCCAACCCCCCCCCCCCGGGATATTGGTTTTATCACTCCATAAAGCATCATATCGACCTCATCACTGTGCAATAATTGTATAATATTTACTTTTTTACTTTAAATGATCGTTTCACCCATGATTGGAAAATTTTATGGGGGGGGGGGGGGGGGGGGGGGCGTACGCAGGCACCTGTTGATCAGTTTACATAAAAAATGAATTACTTACTGTATCGTTGTTTTCCAGTGCAGGTTCTGTAGGATCCTCTATGCTGGGCTCATCTGATAACGTAAACTTGTATGTATAGTGCGGTATGAAGAAATAGTTTTTGACCATCGGACAGAATTTCCTCTGATACATCAGCGGCAGCCCCTACTTCTGCATTTTCGCGCTAGGCGATCGATTATTTTACTTCCAAATCGATTACCGAAATCGGATGACTACAACACCCCGTTAATCGATAATTATCGACCCATCATGAATGAAATATCGATAAATCAATCAGCTAGATACATCACAAGAAAAACAAAGAAGAATCCGAACAGAAAAATTACCCAGCATGCCAAGACACCAATTTTACGGTGAAGAGATAATTTTGATCGTACGAAAGAGAGAGAAATTCCCCACAAAGAAAAATCCCTCCTACCATTGGTGTATACGCTTCTGCGATGCCTAAACTCTTTACTGACAAAAATAATACAACAAAACTATCAAAAAATATCTTTTTATTGCCTGTGGATACCTTGAACCATTTAGAAATACCGGTTAGGTTTATGGGGAATGGCGATTTTCCCCACAATTTCCAACATTCCTCACAAGAAAGGTCATTTGACAGGTGTGAGTTCCCCACAAGTGGGGTTTTGCCAGTG
>VSWD01000002.1:50351845-50419560 GCA_033119305.1 Pinctada imbricata
ATCCCGAAAATATTAGAGATGTTTAGAAGATCATAACCTTTGTAAATAAACGGGATTTTTATGAATCGTCTTTTCGGTGAGGTGTTTTTCACAATAGGATAAAGTTTATACTGTGCGAATGAGACAATGATATTAAGTCTGAATCAGTCAGTGTTTCTTAAGAATGCAACCTCTGCTTCATCCAGATAGATTTCAAGTGCGTAACTGGTATTGACGACAGAGCATGCAACAGCTCATGCCCATTGCGTGCTATAGTAAGTAAATCGTTGAGAGAGCGGTATATTCTGGATCGTTTTCTTTTTTGTCTGTTTCGTCTTTTCCCGTGTGACCTGTATTTCCTTTAGTGTTTGGGCGAATTGAAAAGATATTGATATTGGTAGAAGCTGAGGAAATGTTTCCTTGTCCATAAATTTGATCGTTTAAACCAAGAGGGTACGCAGTCTGAAGTTTGGTGATCCAGGCAAGTTCAGCTTGTAGTCGGCGTTTTTTAATTTCGGTCTTACTTTCATTTTTACGTTTTGGAAAAGTCTGAACTGGGGTAATGGTGATATCCGAAATAGAATGATTATATTTAACAAAGTGATTATAAAGAAAGTTTCTGTGTTTTTGTTGACGTGAGGTTCTGATCTTATAAGAATGGTTCCTAAAACGAGATTTTAAAGGTTAGCCTGTCTCACCTACATATTGTGCGCCACATCCCCTGGCATTTCAAGTCATTACGTAAATAAGATCTTGAGACGATCAATCGATGTCTTTGTCTACCTCGATTTTGAATTTCTGCCCATTTACACTAGATGTTATTATGGAGTTGCAGTTGATGAGGTGACACAACGAGCATCTTTTACTTTTGCACTTAGAAATAATTGAGAACCCTCTGTGTCTGTTGTTGAATGTAGAGCCTGCAGATGGAGTAGTGCGTAAAATACGACTGTGGGGTCTAAATTTGAGAGGTGATAAGAGTACTCTTGGTGAGGAAAAAAGTTTTTTACTGTTGAATGTCGATGATGGTAAAGTGACTGTAGTGACAGAGGGTAATCTCAAGGGGGTTAGTTTGATACGAGGCGACCTTAAAAATGCCATAATGCGATAATGGAAGAAAAGTGAATAAGAGTCTTACGTAGAAGACACTACAACAAAGCTAAGTTAGAGAACACAATGAAATTAAAACACTTCAAACATCGGGTCGCGGGGAATTGCTTTACCAACTCCACACTGCAACACGAAATAAGTGTAGATATAAAAAGAAGGGAGGAGATCTCCAACAAGACCCCGTTGCAGCATCAACAGTAAAACACCAAAACACCCGATGCAAAAACACAAAATACGAGTACAGCACGAGACGGAAAAGAAACACACGACATGTAAACATCAAACACAAAAGACCACACATAAACCGACGAGACCAATGGGTAACCGGTGCCGACTTTGGACGGCCATCTGTCACGCAAGTAGCAAATGGTGTGGTTATCCTGGATTACGTGCGCACAACCCTCTCACTTCTCTAATTACCCAGAGGTCTCGAAGAACGTACAATTGTGGTGTAAAACAATCTCCTCACTGTAAGATGACATCACACAAACAAGACCACAAAACACAGAGCCCCAGAGACACAGATGAATATGTACATGGATATAAAAAGAGGGCATGCGTAATACAGTCCGTGCTCTGCCGGCTGTAGCGAGCTCATGTATGTAATCAGCCGAGGAGTCCGACTGACATTCAGAGAGGACAGGTGATCGGGGCCCTGTCTTCTCTAAAGAGGTTTGGACAGGGCCCGTCATGGAGTCCCGTCGTCACAGTCAGTCAGAGTGCAAGTCTCAAGGATGCGCTTGTACAAGACTGTAGATTGGTCAAGTACCAAGCCTAGTGTCCGTCTGGTGACATTAGGATCATATCCACGGTGTAAAAGGCGTTTGATGATTCTGACGCATTTTCGATGGTTATGCTGCCTTCCTTTGATCCTTTTTATTTTGTTTATCATATCACCATAAAAGACAGGTTGTGTAATACCCATAGTAATGTACTCTGTTGCATGTATAGATCCGAATTTTAAAAGAAGTTGACTGTAATTTTTGTAAAATTTCCAGAAAGTCTTAACTAGTTTATGAAAGCGGAAACCTTGACCTAAAAGTTTTTTGGTAATTTGTAAATTTCTACTGTGAAAATCCAAAATATCAGTACATGCTCTAGCGTACCGGATGAGCTGTGATATGTAAATGCCGTATGACGGTAATCTTGGAACATCACCGTCAAACCAAGGGAAATTTACTATGTTGAATCCAAAATCATCCCTTTTGTCATAAACACTTGTATGAATCTTTCCGTTTACAATTTTGATATTTAGGTCCAAAAAGGGTGTTTCTGTATTTGAAAGGTTTGCCTTGTTAAGGGTTAATTCTTGTGGATAAATTTCATTCTTATATAATTCAAAAGCAGGATTGTCAATGGTTAGAATATCATCCAGATACCTAGAAGTATTATTGAAACATTTCAGCTCATCAAATTTTCTTTGCTTTTGAAGATTTTGGATAAATTCTTTTTCATAAGTGTATAAAAACAAATCTGCAACAAGAGGCGCACAGTTAGTACCCATAGGACTTCCTACAACCTGCTTGTATAGATCCTCACCAAATCTAACATAAATATTGTCCAAGAGGAAGGACAAGGCATTACACAGGTCACTACATGTCCATGATTTGTATGATTTGTAGTCTGTCGAGGAAAAGAAACCCTTCGATTCAGATGTACAAATGTAAGTTTTTCGCTCTCGATCAAAACACCATTTAATGAGATTAGACAATCGATCATTAATTTTGTCATGAGGAAGTGTGGTGTACATATTAGAGAAGTCGTATGAAGAAATCGTATTGGCTTGGAAATTTCCAGATTTCATTTTTTCAATCACATCCCCTGAATTCTTAACAGACCAAAATAAATTTACATCGTTCCTGTTTAGAACCGTTTCACAATATCTAGTTATGTGTTCTTTAATAGCAGTAAGTGCTGACGTCAGATTTCTAGACAAAATTGTAGTGGAGCAGTTACTAGAATTAGCAATAAATCGAAATTTGTAAGGAGACTTGTGCAGTTTCGGTATGCAATATAGTGTTGGGAGATCCAATTTAGAAATAGAGATATTGAATGAAGACAGTTCACTGTTATGCTTGCCTAAAATGTTAGATGCACTTTCATTGCTTTTGATATATGTATTAGTAGACGAAAGTTCCGAAATCAAAGTTGATATGTAGTAACGTTTTCAAATGATAATGGTATTGTTGGCTGCTTTATCAGCTGGTGCAAAGACATATTTTTCATGTAATTTACTTAGTTTGGATTTCAAATATCTTTCTGATTTGGAACGTGGATTTTGAAAAAGATGAGGGTTTTTATGGAAGTTATCTATTCGAATATCCGTTATATCTAAAATTAGGTTTTTCCAGTCATTCAGAGCATGCGGTTCGACTCCTTCTGATTTACACCATCTTTTCGTATAATTATCTAAGGCTTCCGTAAGCACTTCACGGCATTTGACAAAATCTATCTTGGATGGGATTCTATACTTAGGTCCTTTTTTAAAAAGACCACGGAGCTGTCTGTCTTGGATAATTGAAAAGTCACCTGTAACAACATGGCCAGCTGGTTTGTAGAGATATTTAGAAGTTGCACATTCTCAAGAAGCAGGACACGATTCAAGTATGTCAGGATCCGTTGTAACTTTATTATAGTTAAAACAAAGTTTCGAATAGGTTTCTTGTACTTATAACAAATAAGAGGTGGCTCTAAATTTTCAAAATATTGAGGAATGGTACTTTGTACGCGATGATCCCGAAAAATATTAGAGATGTTTAGAAGATCATAACCTTTGTAAATAAACGGGATTTTTATGAATCGTCTTTTCGGTGAGGTGTTTTTCACAATAGGATAAAGTTTATACTGTGCGAATGAGACAATGATATTAAGTCTGAATCAGTCAGTGTTTCTTAAGAATGCAACCTCTGCTTCATCCAAGATAGATTTCAAGTGCGTAACTGGTATTGACGACAGAGCATGCAACAGCTCATGCCCATTGCGTGCTATAGTAAGTAAATCGTTGAGAGAGCGGTATATTCTGGATCGTTTTCTTTTTTGTCTGTTTCGTCTTTTCCCGTGTGACCTGTATTTCCTTTTAGTGTTTGGGCGAATTGAAAAGATATTGATATTGGTAGAAGCTGAGGAAATGTTTCCTTGTCCATAAATTTGATCGTTTAAACCAAGAGGGTACGCAGTCTGAAGTTTGGTGATCCAGGCAAGTTCAGCTTGTAGTCGGCGTTTTTTAATTTCGGTCTTACTTTCATTTTTACGTTTTGGAAAAGTCTGAACTGGGGTAATGGTGATATCCGAAATAGAATGATTATATTTAACAAAGTGATTATAAAGAAAGTTTCTGTGTTTTTGTTGACGTGAGGTTCTGATCTTATAAGAATGGTTCCTAAAACGAGATTTTAAAGGTTAGCCTGTCTCACCTACATATTGTGCGCCACATCCCCTGGCATTTCAAGTCATTACGTAAATAAGATCTTGAGACGATCAATCGATGTCTTTGTCTACCTCGATTTTGAATTTCTGCCCATTTACACTAGATGTTATTATGGAGTTGCAGTTGATGAGGTGACACAACGAGCATCTTTTACTTTTGCACTTAGAAATAATTGAGAACCCTCTGTGTCTGTTGTTGAATGTAGAGCCTGCAGATGGAGTAGTGCGTAAAATACGACTGTGGGGTCTAAATTTGAGAGGTGATAAGAGTACTCTTGGTGAGGAAAAAGTTTTTTACTGTTGAATGTCGATGATGGTAAAGTGACTGTAGTGACAGAGGGTAATCTCAAGGGGGTTAGTTTGATACGAGGCGACCTTAAAATGCCATAATGCGATAATGGAAGAAAAGTGAATAAGAGTCTTACGTAGAAGACACTACAACAAAGCTAAGTTAGAGAACACAATGAAATTAAAACACTTCAAACATCGGGTCGCGGGGAATTGCTTTACCAACTCCACACTGCAACACGAAATAAGTGTAGATATAAAAAGAAGGGAGGAGATCTCCAACAAGACCCCGTTGCAGCATCAACAGTAAAACACCAAAACACCCGATGCAAAAACACAAAATACGAGTACAGCACGAGACGGAAAAGAAACACACGACATGTAAACATCAAACACAAAAGACCACACATAAACCGACGAGACCAATGGGTAACCGGTGCCGACTTTGGACGGCCATCTGTCACGCAAGTAGCAAATGGTGTGGTTATCCTGGATTACGTGCGCACAACCCTCTCACTTCTCTAATTACCCAGAGGTCTCGAAGAACGTACAATTGTGGTGTAAAACAATCTCCTCACTGTAAGATGACATCACACAAACAAGACCACAAAACGCAGAGCCCCAGAGACACAGATGAATATGTACATGGATATAAAAAGAGGGCATGCGTAATACAGTCCGTGCTCTGCCGGCTGTAGCGAGCTCATGTATGTAATCAGCCGAGGAGTCCGACTGACATTCAGAGAGGACAGGTGATCGGGGCCCTGTCTTCTCTAAAGAGGTTTGGACAGGGCCCGTCATGGAGTCCCGTCGTCACAGTCAGTCAGAGTGCAAGTCTCAAGGATGCGCTTGTACAAGACTGTAGATTGGTCAAGTACCAAGCCTAGTGTCCGTCTGGTGACATTAGGATCATATCCACGGTGTAAAAGGCGTTTGATGATTCTGACGCATTTTCGATGGTTATGCTGCCTTCCTTTGATCCTTTTTATTTTGTTTATCATATCACCATAAAAGACAGGTTGTGTAATACCCATAGTAATGTACTCTGTTGCATGTATAGATCCGAATTTTAAAAGAAGTTGACTGTAATTTTTGTAAAATTTCCAGAAAGTCTTAACTAGTTTATGAAAGCGGAAACCTTGACCTAAAAGTTTTTTGGTAATTTGTAAATTTCTACTGTGAAAATCCAAAATATCAGTACATGCTCTAGCGTACCGGATGAGCTGTGATATGTAAATGCCGTATGACGGTAATCTTGGAACATCACCGTCAAACCAAGGGAAATTTACTATGTTGAATCCAAAATCATCCCTTTTGTCATATACACTTGTATGAATCTTTCCGTTTACAATTTTGATATTTAGGTCCAAAAAGGGTGTTTCTGTATTTGAAAGGTTTGCCTTGTTAAGGGTTAATTCTTGTGGATAAATTTCATTCTTATATAATTCAAAAGCAGGATTGTCAATGGTTAGAATATCATCCAGATACCTAGAAGTATTATTGAAACATTTCAGCTCATCAAATTTTCTTTGCTTTTGAAGATTTTGGATAAATTATTTTTTATAAGTGTATAAAAACAAATCTGCAACAAGAGGCGCACAGTTAGTACCCATAGGAATTCCTACAACCTGCTTGTATAGATCCTCACCAAATCTAACATAAATATTGTCCAAGAGGAAGGACAAGGCATTACACAGGTCACTACATGTCCATGATTTGTATGATTTGTAGTCTGTCGAGGAAAAGAAACCCTTCGATTCAGATGTACAAATGTAAGTTTTTCGCTCTCGATCAAAACACCATTTAATGAGATTAGATAATCGATCATTAATTTTGTCATGAGGAAGTGTGGTGTACATATTAGAGAAGTCGTATGAAGAAATCGTATTGGCTTGGAAATTTCCAGATTTCATTTTTTCAATCACATCCCCTGAATTCTTAACAGACCAAAATAAATTTACATCGTTCCTGTTTAGAACCGTTTCACAATATCTAGTTATGTGTTCTTTAATAGCAGTAAGTGCTGACGTCAGATTTCTAGACAAAATTGTAGTGGAGCAGTTACTAGAATTAGCAATAAATCGAAATTTGTAAGGAGACTTGTGCAGTTTCGGTATGCAATATAGTGTTGGGAGATCCAATTTAGAAATAGAGATATTGAATGAAGACAGTTCACTGTTATGCTTGCCTAAAATGTTAGATGCACTTTCATTGCTTTTGATATATGTATTAGTAGACGAAAGTTCCGAAATCAAAGTTGATATGTAGTAACGTTTTCAAATGATAATGGTATTGTTGGCTGCTTTATCAGCTGGTGCAAAGACATATTTTTCATGTAATTTACTTAGTTTGGATTTCAAATATCTTTCTGATTTGGAACGTGGATTTTGAAAAAGATGAGGGTTTTTATGGAAGTTATCTATTCGAATATCCGTTATATCTAAAATTAGGTTTTTCCAGTCATTCAGAGCATGCGGTTCGACTCCTTCTGATTTACACCATCTTTTCGTATAATTATCTAAGGCTTCCGTAAGCACTTCACGGCATTTGACAAAATCTATCTTGGATGGGATTCTATACTTAGGTCCTTTTTTAAGAAGACCACGGAGCTGTCTGTCTTGGATAATTGAAAAGTCACCTGTAACAACATGGCCAGCTGGTTTGTAGAGATATTTAGAAGTTGCACATTCTCAAGAAGCAGGACACGATTCAAGTATGTCAGGATCCGTTGTAACTTTATTATAGTTAAAAACAAAGTTTCGAATAGGTTTCTTGTACTTATAACAAATAAGAGGTGGCTCTAAATTTTCAAAATATTGAGGAATGGTACTTTGTACGCGATGATCCCGAAAATTATTAGAGATGTTTAGAAGATCAAAACCTTTGTTAATAAACGGGATTTTTATGAATCGTCTTTTCGGTGAGGTGTTTTTCACAATAGGATAAAGTTTATACTGTGCGAATGAGACAATGATATTAAGTCTGAATCAGTCAGTGTTTCTTGAGAATGCAACCTCTGCTTCATCCAAGATAGATTTCAAGTGCGTAACTGGTATTGACGACAGAGCATGCAACAGCTCATGCCCATTGCGTGCTATAGTAAGTAAATCGTTGAGAGAGCGGTATATTCTGGATCGTTTTCTTTTTTGTCTGTTTCGTCTTTTCCCGTGTGACCTGTATTTCCTTTTAGTGTTTGGGCGAATTGAAAAGATATTGATATTGGTAGAAGCTGAGGAAATGTTTCCTTGTCCATAAATTTGATCGTTTAAACCAAGAGGGTACGCAGTCTGAAGTTTGGTGATCCAGGCAAGTTCAGCTTGTAGTCGGCGTTTTTTAATTTCGGTCTTACTTTCATTTTTACGTTTTGGAAAAGTCTGAACTGGGGTAATGGTGATATCCGAAATAGAATGATTATATTTAACAAAGTGATTATAAAGAAAGTTTCTGTGTTTTTGTTGACGTGAGGTTCTGATCTTATAAGAATGGTTCCTAAAACGAGATTTTAAAGGTTGGCCTGTCTCACCTCCATTTATCAGCAACTGGTCTCAGCTGATACAATTCTCCTTCTAACAACAATGACAGTCCACCAAAGTCTCTATTACAATAAAATATTTCTTGCAGTCTCAGGTCCATGTATTTAAACATGTTGGCCCCAACCATGGATATTTCATCAACAATCAGTAGCTCTACTTTTCCAAAAAGTACCCGAAGCCTATTCCTCTCGCTTTGTTGCAGTGGTTTATATACCTTCAGTGATTTGTTTGGTGGGATAGAAAGTAGGGAGTGTATAGTGTTTCCATGAACATGATAAGCTGCACGTCCTGTTGGTGCTACTATCATAACTCTGGGTTTGTCAGGGCTGTTTCCTGGTTGAGTATCATAATATCGACTCAATGATTGGAATATTGCTCTCACAACATGACTCTTCCCTACCCCTGCACCTCCAGTTAAAAACACATAGTATGGTAATTTGCACATCTTATGTAAATGAACAATGTGATTCACAAATGTTGCTTGTTCACTGTTAAGTGTTCTCATCAGCGTACAAAAATCTTCATTTGATAGCCTATCTGGTATCTGAGCTTGTACAGTTTGAGTTTCTACTGAGGTGATACCTATTTCTGGTCCAATGTCAAATTTTGCAAGGTCTTCAGTGGGTGGTTGAAGGTTATTGAAGAGTGTTGAGTCTTCCACCTCAGCAATGGCCTCCTCTGATAGTTGACGATCTTGTGGTGCAATTGTATCCATAGATTCCAGCATCATTTCTTCATTCATACTTTCTATAGCAGCTTCAAACTCTTCGCCACATTTGTCATATTTCTGGCGTACATATTCAATCTGGTTCTGCAAACTCACATATTTATCTCTGTACGTCTCTGAATCACTTTTTAGTTGACTTTCATCCCTCCATGTTGTATACAAAAGGATTTGCTCCCTATAAAATTTTTCTGCATCAATTGAACGTTTAAATCCAACTGGTCGAATTATTTTGGGTGTTAGTCTTTTGACTAAGACTTTACCATTTTCTAATGGAATTTGTGTCCCTGCTGCTATCTCTTCCACAGGATCATCTGTAAAGTCAAAGTCAACCGCTTTCTTCCCTCTTGCACGTAGTTCAAAATATGAACAGAAGTCAGCTAGAGTAAGGTTCTCTAACTCCTTTGGCCTCTCTGCATAGTGGTCTAGTGGCCCTGCACATGTTATTTCTGTGCTTTCCTTAGGTAAAGACTTGAGTTGTGATTTACTTTTCAAAATGGAGATGCGTTTTTCTGGCTCTGAAGTATTCACAAACACAACATCACGTGAACTCTGTGTGAGAGGCATTTGTAGAAGCAAGTAAATTGCTTCCTGTGCACTAATTTCGCAGTGATTCAAAAACTTGTTGGATATGAATCGTAGTTTCTCTTTCACTGATTTATTTCCTCTCTTCACTTCCTCTGATGCCGTTTGTAGTAATTGGCTGATTCCTCTTTGAGATTTCATCATATAGGAGGAAATATACACACACACGGCCCAAGGGTCTAATATGAACTGTAAATCGGTATTTGCTTTCCATGTGTGAAGAATAAGAGGGTTATACGGATTAATACGGACCTCTGATGGATCTCTTATCAAGAAGATTTGTGTCCTTGTGAGTGATGACCGTATAGCTGTTATATATTCCTCTTTACTCAGAGAACATCTTAAAAGGAACTGTTCAAATGTCGTACTATTTTTGTCATCAAGCGATTTCAGTGCTTCTTGAATTTTACTATAATTTTCCTTGATTGTTTGCTTTTCCTTCTTATCTAAATCCTTAGGAAGTGGCTGCAATATACATGTTGTATCCATTGGAGGTATTGGGAAACCAAACCTACATTCCCTTTTCCCTTTTCTTACACGTTTTTGTGTGTCTGTGTGATAGTAGAGGAACAAGGTCTTCTATTTGTGTTTGTGGAGATTTTGCACAAGTGATGTATTTGTCAATAAACTGTATAATATCATCTTCACTAGATTCTCCATACTTAGGACTGTTTTCTACCCAGAAGAGGCAATGTAAATGTGGAGATCCACGCTGCTGGAACTCCACACGATAGTATAGATCTGTAACTTTCCCAATTGGAGATGCTGATGTTTTCATTATATTGTTGATAAACAAATTTGTTCTATACTGAAAATGTCTTGCACAAGCAACAGGTTCATTTTGAATGAGATTTGATTTTTCCATATAAGAAAGTTTTTTCACTTCCTCTACACTGATTTCACTTCCTCTGGACTTTCTCCACAAAATTTGCAACAAATCACACCAATGAGTTTCTGCTGCAGAAAATGTTGCAAAAAAAGTTGGAACTCCAAGTTGTTTGATAGTTGCAAATAATTCCTTCTGCTTTTGCTGAAAGAATGGGGGAGATGACCGTAAGCTTTTTAGGATTTGATATCCTTCGTTTTGGTTGATGATACTTTGCAGCACAGACTCATCTAAAACATCTTTAGCTGTGTACCTCTGTTCACTCCCTTTCAATTTTCGTAAGGCAGTTAGAATAGAATTTTTGACTTGAAGTGTTTGCAGTTTCTTTAGTTTGAAAAAGATGTTAGGAACTGATGATGCAAAACGCCTATCTGCACTTCTTAACTCTGCTTTGCATATTGTTGCATATGATACTGGAATGTTGTTTTCTGGTCGCTTTTGTCCAGCAAAAAGAACAGGGAATGCCTTCTCTTCAGCAAATTCATCTATATACAAACTAATTGGATGGTTATTTTGGCCAGGAGCAATCTTTAAAGCATGTTTCCCATCATCTGTAAAGTCATTATTTTGTAATAATGTATCTCTATTTCCTATTGGTGCATTTTCTTCCGTTATCTCAATCCATTCATTGTCACTGTCCTCCTGTGTTCCAATATCTTGAGTTTGTTCATTGTTGCTTTTTTTCTGCGCTATGAAATCTGTTTCTCTTTCTCCAATCTCTTTTAACCAATCTTCATTTAGTTTAATTCCTTCTTTCTTGTACAATTCACTATTCTCTATGAAGTATTTTGTTAGTTCATAGACAACCCGTGGACGAATGGTTTCATTTATTACTGGTCTCTTGTATTTTGTATTTCTCATGAACTGAAGCTGAATAGTGGCAGTCTCTTCCATTTTTCTGGGCAAAGAAGACACAACTTCAGCAGGGTCCATGGGGACATTCACAGTGTTACCATAAATACCGTACTGCTTCCCAACTCCTAGCTGTTTGATTTGCATAAATGGAATTCGAAGTGCAGAACATCGTTCTTCTGTAGGTGTTGGATTCAATTGTTTTATTTTCTCAGGTATAGCAGGAAATGTGAAACCAATGACTTTAGCCATAGGAGGTATTTTATTGTTGTGTACATATTTATGACAGTTTTTGCAGATCCATTCCAAATTATTCACACTGAGTGTTCCAGTAAGACATTTTGATATAATGTCATGTGACACACCCTTCCTTTTGTAACTTTCATGATTTGCATGGTATACACTATGCTGGTAAAAGGTTTGATTACACACAGTACAAATGAAGTCATCTGCTCTAGAAAGTAAGTCATACATTATGTCTGTAAGCTTCGAAAGATTAAAATTAACCCTCTCTTTCAACTTTTTATATCTGAAGTTGTTATTCACATTTCTTTCTCTGTCTTTCCAATGCAAATTTTTACGCTTTTCTTTTCTCCATTTATTTCTTATCAAATTTTCCCTCTGTCTATATTGCTTAGTCTGCCTTTTTGTTCTTCTTTCAGAATTCCGCTTCATATTTTCTGTTTCTTTATAATCCATATCTTGTCTTTTTGTTTTTCGACTTGCATTCCTTTGTTGTTTTCACCGCTTTTATAACCTTCATTCTGTCTTTTTGTTTCCCTACAAGCATTTCTCCTTTTTGTTTTCATTGTCTCTGAAATCTTCATCCTGTCTTTTACCTTTCTTGCGAACACTTTCCGATCTATTTTCACTTATTCTATAATCTTCATTCTGTCTTTTTGTTTCCGACTATCATTCCTCTGTTTGTTTTCACTGATTCTATAATCTTCATCCTGTCTGTTTGTTTCCCTACTAGCATTTCTCTTTTCGTTTTCATTGTCTCTGAAATCTTCATCCTGTCTTTTACCTTTCTTGCGAACACTTTCCGATCTATTTTCACTTATTCTATAATCTTCATTCTGTCTTTTTGTTTCCGACTATCATTCCTCTGTTTGTTTTCACTGATTCTATAATCTTCATCCTGTCTTTTTGTTTCCCTACTAGCATTTCTCTTTTCGTTTTCATTGTCTCTGAAATCTTCATCCTGTCTTTTACCTTTCTTGCGAACACTTTCCGATCTATTTTCACTTATTCTATAATCTTCATTCTGTCTTTTTGTTTTCCGACTATCATTCCTCTGTTTGTTTTCACTGATTCTATAATCTTCATCCTGTCTTTTTGTTTCCCTACTAGCATTTCTCTTTTTGTTTTCATTGTCTCTGAAATCTTCATCCTGTCTTTTACCTTTCTTGCGAACACTTTCAGATCTATTTTCACTTATTCTATAATCTTCATTCTGTCTTTTTGTTTTCCGACTATCATTCCTCTGTTTGTTTTCACTGATTCTATAATCTTCATCCTGTCTTTTTGTTTCCCTACTAGCATTTCTCTTTTCGTTTTCACTGTCTTTATATTCTTCATTCTGTCTTTTGTTTCTCTACTAGCATTTCTTTTCTTGTTTTCACTTTCTCTGAAATCTTCATTCTGTCTTTTCATTTGTCTAGCAACATTCCTCTTCTTGTTCACTTCTTTTTTAGCGTTTTTGTTTGATCTACTTTTCCTGGACTTATTTCTCTCTTCATTTTCTATGGTTTTGAACGTCGAATTTTCGCGTTGTCTTTTTTTGTATGTACGAAAATATTCTGTTCTGTTATTTATGTTTTTAGATCCAAGTTTGGCTATTCTATCCTCCTCATTCATAACTTTCATATTCTCAATTTGTACTGAAGTATTTTTTGTAGCTATGACTACGTCATAGTGATTTTCATTTTTGTGATGTAAATAAATGTTACACATTTGTCTTTGTAAGTTTTCCTGTATAAACCGTCCAGAATAAGGAAGCCACTTCATTACAGAGCCGACCTTACAATATATGACTATGTCAGTTTTTAGCATATGAGCTGCAGCAAATAACTCCACTTCAGATGCCCACACTCCATCCTGTGCCATGTTTGAATTAAATACATACTCCTCAACAGTCATTCCATTTGGAGTCACTTTCCTAAATAATGTTGCATGGTCTAACATATATTTAACAACAAGCTGTCTCATTTGATAATGGCATTGTTGAAATCCTGTCACAATGAAAGATACACAGCGATAGAAACAATTTCCATCTGCACCAATTGGAGTTGTTGTAGATGGTGTACCAAGGTAGTCTGTGTGAGGAATGTATAGATGAGATTGTAGAGTAAGTCCAAGAAGGGCACACTTCTGCTTCTGCCATACTTCATTCACTGGCCAAAAATTACATACTGCCTGAAAAAAAAGGAAAAACATGTGCATGTAGAGATTTTATGAGTGTAAAAGTTACTTTATTTCATTTCAATTGAATTATTTTAAAACCGAGATATTTAGGACTCAGTTTTTTTAAAAATTAGATGTCATTTAATTCCAAGCCAGAACAAAAAAGCCTTATTTACCTAAGGCAAGATCATTTTATCAAAATTTGATCATACATCCAATGTGCAACTTTGTGTGTGTACTTTACTCACTATTGGCTTTCAAAGACAGAATCACTCAAGCAGAAAAAGTAGGTCAAGATCATTTTGATAAAGTTTGATCAAAGATACATTCACTATGCAAGTTTGGCACATGTATCACTTATACTTTGATCAAGCAGAAAAAAGTAGGTCAGATGCTGCAACTGTGCAAGTATCAGTACTTTGTCAGATACTAAGCTTACCCAAAAACTTTAACTTGAGGCACCAGGTACAGAAACTCTATGGACATAGCATGGCCTTAAGTAAACTTTGTCGAGGTGAGCTAAAATGACGTAGAATTGATCTTGACTTACAATTTGCTTTTCTGTAGCAGGTTGTATCGGAGGCAGAACTGATGGATTGCAAGTCTCTGTCCTTGGATTATTTACCTAGAAGCAGGAGAGTATAATTTCATGTAATTGGCAATCATAACATTAACAGAAATTAGTTTATACAGGTGACATACAACACTTTCAAGGAATGGACATGAATGCTTGCCTATTGATTATGACACTTTCAGTGTTTGTAAGAGACATAAAAAATCACATAGAACTGATTTTGACTTACATTTTGCTTTTCCGCTGCAGGTTGTGTAGAAGGCTGAACTAATGGATTGCAAGTCTCTGTCCTTGTATTATTTATCTAGAAGCAGGAGAGTATAATTTCATGTAATTGGCAATCATAACATTAACAGAAATTAGTTTATACAGGTGACATACAACACTTTCAAGGAATGGACACGACTGCTTGTTTTTGATTATGACACTTTACTGATAGTGTTTGTAAGAGACATAAAACATCACAGAGAACTGATTTTGACTTACATTTTGCTTTTCCGCTGCAGGTTGTGTAGAAGGCTGAACTGATGGATTGCAAGTCCCTGCCTTTGGATTATACACCTAGAACCAGAAGAGTTAAATTTCATTTAATATGCATGCTTGCATATTGATTATGACACTTTCAGTGTTTGTAAGAGACATAAAACATCACATAGAACTGATTTTGACTTACATTTTGCTTTTCCGCTGCAGGTTGTGTAGAAGGAAAAACTGATGAATTGCAAGTCTCTCCCTTTGGATTTTGCCCCTAGAACCAGAAGAGTTAAATTTCATTTAATATGCATGCTTGCATATTGATTATGACACTTTCAGTGTTTGTAAGAGACATAAAACATCACATAGAACTGATTTTGACTTACATTTTGCTTTTCTGGCGCAGGTTGTGTAGAAGGAAAAACTGATGAATTGCTAGTCTCTCCCTTTGGATTATGCACCTAGAACCAGAAGAGTTAAATTTCATTTAATATGCATGCTTGCATATTGATTATGACACTTTCAGTGATTGTAAGAGACACAAAACATCACATAGAACTGATTTTGACTTACATTTTGCTTTTCTGGCGCAGGTTGTGTAGAAGGCTGAACTGATGGATCGCAAGTCCCTGCCTTCGGATTATTTACCTAGAACCAGAAGTGTTGAATTACATTAAATTGGTATCATAACATTAACAGGAATTAGTTTATACAGGTGACATACAATACTTTCAAGGAATGGACATGAATGCTTGCATATTGATTTCCACACTTAACTTACAGTGTTTGTTGGTGACATAAGTGTAGTAACTATAGTATCAGCACTTTGTCAGATACTAAGCTTACCCAAAAACTTTAACTTGAGGCACCAGGTACACAAACTCTGGGGACATAGCATGACCTTAAGTAAACTTTGTCGAGGTGAGCTAAATTTAAATGACGTAGAATTGATCTTGACTTACATTTTGCTTTTCTGTACCAGGTTGTATCGGAGGCAGAACTGATGGATTGCAAGTCTCTGTCCTTGGATTATTTAGCTAGAACAAGAAGATATTAATTTCATTTAATATGTAACCATAATTAAAAGAGAAATTAATTTATACAGGTGATATACAATATTTTAAAGGAATGAACATGAATGCTTTCCAACTGATTTGGCACTTTACTTACAGTGTTTGTAAAAGACATAATCTTCATTCTGTCTTTTTGTTTCCGACTATCATTCCTCTGTTTGTTTTCACTGATTCTATAATCTTCATCCTGTCTGTTTGTTTCCCTACTAGCATTTCTCTTTTCGTTTTCATTGTCTATGAAATCTTCATCCTGTCTTTTACCTTTCTTGCGAACACTTTCCGATCTATTTTCACTTATTCTATAATCTTCATTCTGTCTTTTTGTTTTCCGACTATCATTCCTCTGTTTGTTTTCACTGATTCTATAACCTTCATCCTGTCTTTTTGTTTCCCTACTAGCATTTCTCTTTTTGTTTTCAATGTCTCTGAAATCTTCATCCTGTCTTTTACCTTTCTTGCGAACACTTTCCGATCTATTTTCACTTATTCTATAATCTTCATTCTGTCTTTTTGTTTTCCGACTATCATTCCTCTGTTTGTTTTCACTGATTCTATAATCTTCATCCTGTCTTTTTGTTTCCCTACTAGCATTTCTCTTTTCGTTTTCACTGTCTTTATATTCTTCATTCTGTCTTTTTGTTTCCCTACTAGCATTTCTTTTCTTGTTTTCACTTTCTCTGAAATCTTCATTCTGTCTTTTCATTTGTCTAGCAACATTCCTCTTCTTGTTCACTTCTTTTTTAGCGTTTTTGTTTGATCTACTTTTCCTGGACTTATTTCTCTCTTCATTTTCTATGGTTTTGAACGTCGAATATTCGCGTTGTCTTTTTTTGTATGTACGAAAATATTCTGTTCTGTTATTTATGTTTTTAGATCCAAGTTTGGCTATTCTATCCTCCTCATTCATAACTTTCATATTCTCAATTTGTACTGAAGTATTTTTTGTAGCTATGACTACGTCATAGTGATTTTCATTTTTGTGATGTAAATAAATGTTACACATTTGTCTTTGTAAGTTTTCCTGTATAAACCGTCCAGAATAAGGAAGCCACTTCATTACAGAGCCGACCTTACAATATATGACTATGTCAGTTTTTAGCATATGAGCTGCAGCAAATAACTCCACTTCAGATGCCCACACTCCATCCTGTGCCATGTTTGAATTAAATACATACTCCTCAACAGTTATTCCATTTGGAGTCACTTTCCTAAATAATGTTGCATGGTCTAACATATATTTAACAACAAGCTGTCTCATTTGATAATGGCATTGTTGAAATCCTGTCACAATGAAAGATACACAGCGATAGAAACAATTTCCATCTGCACCAATTGGAGTTGTTGTAGATGGTGTACCAAGGTAGTCTGTGTGAGGAATGTATAGATGAGATTGTAGAGTAAGTCCAAGAAGGGCACACTTCTGCTTCTGCCATACTTCATTCACTGGCCAAAAATTACATACTGCCTGAAAAAAAAGGAAAAACATGTGCATGTAGAGATTTTATGAGTGTAAAAGTTACTTTATTTCATTTCAATTGAATTATTTTAAAACCGAGATATTTAGGACTCAGTTTTTTTTAAAAATTAGATGTCATTTAATTCCAAGCCAGAACAAAAAAGCCTTATTTACCTAAGGCAAGATCATTTTATCAAAATTTGATCATACATCCAATGTGCAACTTTGTGTGTGTACTTTACTCACTATTGGCTTTCAAAGACAGAATCACTCAAGCAGAAAAAGTAGGTCAAGATCATTTTGATAAAGTTTGATCAAAGATACATTCACTATGCAAGTTTGGCACATGTATCACTTATACTTTGATCAAGCAGAAAAAAGTAGGTCAGATGCTGCAACTGTGCAAGTATCAGTACTTTGTCAGATACTAAGCTTACCCAAAAACTTTAACTTGAGGCACCAGGTACAGAAACTCTATGGACATAGCATGGCCTTAAGTAAACTTTGTCGAGGTGAGCTAAAATGACGTAGAATTGATCTTGACTTACAATTTGCTTTTCTGTAGCAGGTTGTATCGGAGGCAGAACTGATGGATTGCAAGTCTCTGTCCTTGGATTATTTACCTAGAAGCAGGAGAGTATAATTTCATGTAATTGGCAATCATAACATTAACAGAAATTAGTTTATACAGGTGACATACAACACTTTCAAGGAATGGACATGAATGCTTGCCTATTGATTATGACACTTTCAGTGTTTGTAAGAGACATAAAAATCACATAGAACTGATTTTGACTTACATTTTGCTTTTCCGCTGCAGGTTGTGTAGAAGGCTGAACTAATGGATTGCAAGTCTCTGTCCTTGTATTATTTATCTAGAAGCAGGAGAGTATAATTTCATGTAATTGGCAATCATAACATTAACAGAAATTAGTTTATACAGGTGACATACAACACTTTCAAGGAATGGACACGACTGCTTGTTTTTGATTATGACACTTTACTGATAGTGTTTGTAAGAGACATAAAACATCACAGAGAACTGATTTTGACTTACATTTTGCTTTTCCGCTGCAGGTTGTGTAGAAGGCTGAACTGATGGATTGCAAGTCCCTGCCTTTGGATTATACACCTAGAACCAGAAGAGTTAAATTTCATTTAATATGCATGCTTGCATATTGATTATGACACTTTCAGTGTTTGTAAGAGACATAAAACATCACATAGAACTGATTTTGACTTACATTTTGCTTTTCCGCTGCAGGTTGTGTAGAAGGAAAAACTGATGAATTGCAAGTCTCTCCCTTTGGATTTTGCCCCTAGAACCAGAAGAGTTAAATTTCATTTAATATGCATGCTTGCATATTGATTATGACACTTTCAGTGTTTGTAAGAGACATAAAACATCACATAGAACTGATTTTGACTTACATTTTGCTTTTCTGGCGCAGGTTGTGTAGAAGGAAAAACTGATGAATTGCTAGTCTCTCCCTTTGGATTATGCACCTAGAACCAGAAGAGTTAAATTTCATTTAATATGCATGCTTGCATATTGATTATGACACTTTCAGTGATTGTAAGAGACACAAAACATCACATAGAACTGATTTTGACTTACATTTTGCTTTTCTGGCGCAGGTTGTGTAGAAGGCTGAACTGATGGATCGCAAGTCCCTGTCTTCGGATTATTTACCTAGAACCAGAAGTGTTGAATTACATTAAATTGGTATCATAACATTAACAGGAATTAGTTTATACAGGTGACATACAATACTTTCAAGGAATGGACATGAATGCTTGCATATTGATTTCCACACTTAACTTACAGTGTTTGTTGGTGACATAAGTGTAGTAACTATAGTATCAGCACTTTGTCAGATACTAAGCTTACCCAAAAACTTTAACTTGAGGCACCAGGTACACAAACTCTGGGGACATAGCATGACCTTAAGTAAACTTTGTCGAGGTGAGCTAAAATGACGTAGAATTGATCTTGACTTACATTTTGCTTTTCTGTAGCAGGTTGTATCGGAGGCAGAACTGATGGATTGCAAGTCTCTGTCCTTGGATTATTTAGCTAGAACAAGAAGATATTAATTTCATTTAATATGTAACCATAATTAAAAGAGAAATTAATTTATACAGGTGATATACAATATTTTAAAGGAATGAACATGAATGCTTTCCAACTGATTTGGCACTTTACTTACAGTGTTTGTAAGAGACATAAAAAATCACATAGAACTGATTTTGACTTACATTTTGCTTTTCCGCTGCAGGTTGTGTAGAAGGCTGAACTGATGGATTGCAAGTCTCTGTCCTTGTATTATTTACCTAGAAGCAGAGTTTAATTTCACTTAAGTGGCAATCATAACATTTACAGAAATTAGTTTATACAGGTGACATACAATACTTTCAAGGAATGGACATGAATGCTTGCCTTTTGATTATGACACTTTCAGTGTTTGTAAGAGACATAAAAAATCACATAGAACTGATTTTGACTTACATTTTGCTTTTCCGCTGCAGGTTGTGTAGAAGGAAAAACTGATGAATTGCAAGTCTCTCCCTTTGGATTTTGCCCCTAGAACCAGAAGAGTTGAATTTCATTTAATATGCAACCATAATAAAAAGAAATTAATTTATATACTAGATGACATACATTTTTTTCAGGGAATGTCCATAGATCATACATATATATAGATTTGGAACTTCTCTTACACTCTTTTGAAGAAATGACATTAAATTATTATACCCTTTTCCTTAACTTGTCCTGTTTATGCATCTGTTTAAAAATTTTTTCCTTTGTGCGAGGCATGATCTGAAAATACTTTATTTATCAATTTTCATCAAAACATAAACATATATATGTTTTTGCTGTCATGTGTTACCCAAAGGGAAGCTCATACCTCACAAACAAATTTATGAGGTACAATCTAACCCGGGGGTTCACATGATGTGTTTTTGCATGATATAGAATTGTCACAATAAAATGTATAACAACGGATGTTCACAATCATGATTAGATGTTTATTTTGTCATGACTCTCACAAACAAAAGTAATATTCAGAGGAAACATTTCATTCAAGAAACATCTTTCTGATGTATACCTAAGCTGAAACAAGTGACAACTAAAATGTTTATTTCAGAGTCCTGCTAATAACTGGTAAAGACTTTCCTGTCACCAGACAAACACTTGGCTTGATACTTGAGCAATGTACAGCCTTGTACCAGCACATTCTTAAGAATTGAACTCTGACTGACTGTGACGACAGGACTCCAGGCCCTGTCCAAACCTCTTTAGAGAAGACAGGACACCGATGGGAGGGTTGTGGGCATGAAATCCAGATAACCACACCATATGCTGCTTGCGTGGCAGATGACCGTCCTAAGTCGGCACCGGTTGCCCATTGGTCTCGTTGGTTTATGTTTGGTCTTTTGTGTTTGATGTTGCTATAGTGTGATTTTGTGTTCCTTGTCCATTTTGCATCTCTGTTCTGTGTTTTGGAACTGTGTGTTTTGGGGTTTTGCTGTGGTTGCTGCAACCCAGTGTTGTTGGAGATCCCCTCCTTTCTTTCATTACATATCAAAACATATCTTTTTGAAAGGACTTTATCTATAACTATACTGACATATCATGACAAAATAAACAAGGAAATTAATCATATTGATATTCAAAGAAACAAAATATTCATGGAACATCTCTTTTGATAATAAAAGAAACAAAATATTCATGGAACATCTCTGATGTTCAACTGTGGAACATCTCTGATGTTCAACTGTAGTTCTGAGGTATTCTTAAGTCAAACTGTATATGTCTATTTTATAGTCCTCTCTATTTGAACAAGTCTTTTTGAGATTCTAAGGTAATGTTATCCTCTTGGCTTGGAACAACAACAGTCTCCTGATCAGCTGGGTTGGAAGTCCCTTCACTTAAATCAAGTTCGCTTTCCATGTATGCCAAAGCATCTATTTTCTCCTGACTGCAGTTCAGGTCGTCTTTCAGTTTTTTACACTGAGTCCCCAGTTCATCAGCTTCAAGCCTTGTCTCTGCTAGTTTTCTCTTACAAATCGCATTTTCTTTACTCAAAGTCTCTAGCCTTTGAGTCTTGGAGATCATTTTATTTTCAATGGAAGCCGCCTCCTTCTGAAGACCTTCCATATTGGAGCAAATTTTGTCAGTTAATTCATTTAATGTCTTTAATTGTTCCTGGGTTATTTTACCCCCCTGCTGTATCTTATATGCAAGGCCTGTAAGCTGTAAGGCGACTGAGCTGGTCTCAAAACCTATTCTCTTTATGGGATCCATCATCTATGGAAAGTAACAACATATAACAAAAGATCCTAAAAACAAAATACATCCCCTTGCATAAAACGTCCAAGAACAGCTATGCTGCGCCTTACACATATGTGACCTTGACCGTAAAGGTGATCTTTTACTCGTTGGGTTCTAAATCTCATTATGCTTAACCATCCATGCAACTCTGCATATCAGTAAAGCATTAGCCATTTATGTGATAGTATGACTACCAGACAGATGGACAGACAGATTAGACCAACATAAAGATAGATGAACAGATAGACGCTGTATACATGATCTCTGTATGACACTTTTGCACATCAGGCAACATAAAAAGCTTTTCCTGTAATGAATAATGAAGCAAAGAATATTATGATAAACATAACAACTGGACAATGAAAGGAAAAATCAATACTATAGCCTTTCAATGGAATAATTTATGATCATTTATTGATGAATGTAGGACTTTAACTCTAAGTTTATAATTGTCAACATTGATATATATGTTCTATATTACCCATTTATTGCACTAGACACATGTTTCAGATTTCAAATACTTGTCAGTAGTACTTAATGTCAAACAGATTGAATAAAGCTAAGGTGGTTTCCTGGCATCATCTACAATATAGACTTATAATTCACTCTTTATCCATATCACTACATGACACTGCTTTATTATTTATGTTTTAAATATCTGTTTCCTATAGGCTTAACAGGTTCCAAAGTGACATAATTATATTCATGTAATATGCATTTACAATTTTCCTTTCATAGTACAGTGCTACCAGCCACTGGGCCATATTAACTTGTCATCTAAGACAATAAGCTGTTCTTGCAGTAAGAATCAAATGACAAATATCAAAGCTCAAGTTTCCTAAATGCCTGAGTTATGAAATTATTAGTCACTTTTGACCACATTAGATGAAAAATTAAAAAGAAAAATGAATGAAATTAATCTTTTTCAAATGACATTATACAGGAATCGGGCGAAGCAAGCTTTGAGTATGCATCATCCTCTCCACTGCAAAATCAAAGTGACATTTAGCCAGACACATTGGATGCATAGATCAAGCTGGGATTATAATGATATGATTCTTTGTAAGAAAGGAATTTGATGATAGGTAGTGTGGTTATATACAAAATACTACTGATGAGCTACAAGCATACATCACTACTTCCTACTAGCACCAAAGTGTACAAACAACAGCTTGGGAAACAAACAAGGTCTCTGTTACCGGTGCTCACCACGTGGAGGTAGTCACAGTTTATGAGAAAGCAGATGATTTTTTTAAACGAAACTTCAGCATACAATAGACAAATGACTATAACATTAAGATGCAACTTCTTTCCTCCAGAAATGTGGTATTAGTATTCCATATTCATTTTACATATATACATAATTTTTCTTTATTTATTCCAGTTTATTTTGAAAGTCTATTTCATCAGAATGTCCACTGCTTTTTCATAATGAGCACCATTAACAGAATGGAGTGTGTAAGAAAACTTGTGTCACTTGTGGTCAGTCAATGTAATAATTTGTTAATCTAAGTTAGATAGACAATTCACAACATGATCATTCTGTTATAATATTTTTCATTGACATCACATTAAACGAAATATACTGTTATCAAAAGATTCTGAATAACATGCAACACACACTAAGAAAAACCAATACTGTACCTTCCAATATGGAGTCCATGAGAACAGGATAGACTGGCAGAAAAATGGCAAAAAACACGCAAATATCTGGGAAAGCGCGAGAAATTTATTTCTACTTAAATCACGGGAAACATTTCTTGCAAGTTTCATGATTATAGGTGCAATACAGGCTCAAATATGGTTGGGAAAACATTTTCAATCATCTGAGTCCTGTGACCTTGATCTTTGACCTTTTGACCCAAAAATTAATGGCAAGTTTCATGATTATAGGTGCAATACAGGCTCAAAAAGGGTCTGGAAACCATTTTCAATTACCTAAGTCCTGTGACCTTGATCTTTGACCCTTTGACCCCTAAATCAAAAGTGGTCATTTTCTATTCACTGGAAACATTTCTGGCAAGTTACATGATTATAGGTGCAATACAGGCTCAAATTCAGTCGGGAAACCATTTTTAATCATCTTAGTCCTGTGACCTTGACCTTTGACCTTTTAACCCCAAAATTGATAGTGGTCATCCTTGATCCATGGGAAACATTTCTGGCAAGCTTCATGATTATAATTGCAATACAGGCTGAAATATGGTCCGGAAACCACTTTCAATCATCGGAGTCCTGTGACCTTGACCTTTGACCTTTTGACCCCAAAATCAAAAGTGGTCATTTTCTATTCACAGGAAACAATTCTGGCAAGTTTCATGATTATAGGTGCAATACAGGCTGAAATATGGTCCGAAAACCACTTTCAATCAACAGAGTTCTGTGACCTTGACCTTTGACCTTTTGACCCCAAAATCAATAGGCCTCATCCTTGATTCAAGGGAAACATTTCTGGCAAGTTTCATGATTATAGGTGCAATACAGGCTGAAATATGGTCCGGAAACCATTTTCAATCATCTGAGTCCTGTGACCTTGACCTTTGACCTTTTGACCCAAAAATCAAGAGGCCTCATCCTTGATTCAAGGGAAACATTTCTGGCAAGTTTCATGATTATAGGTGCAATACAGGCTGAAATATGGTCCGGAAACCATTTTCAATCATTTGAGTCCTCTGACCTTGACCTTTGACCTTTTGACCCCAAAATCAATAGGGCTTATCCTTGACTAATGGTGAGTAAGTGTATGAAGTTTCATTGTTATAGCCTCTTTCGTAGTTGACTTATAGTCCGGAAACCAATTGTTGACGCCCTCCCGCCCGCCCGCCCAGACGCCCGCCCAACCGCCCGCCCAGACGCCCGTCTCACATCAAATTAAGAGCCGAGTTTTGCAACTCGGCTAAAAATCACCTCTTTGATGAAAATGACCTTCTGTTATCAAGGTAACATGGTCCAAGTTTTCAAGAGGTATTTTGAAGTCTAAAATAAGAGGTTTTCAGGTATCTGCTTGCGATGGAAACCGGTATCAATTCATGTTTTTCATCGCAAAAAACATTTTTCATTCGTTACTTCAATTTTGTCAATCCATAATAACTATATTGGCAATCTCAATCCATAACAAATCTGTTAGCAACCTTTACAGTAAATCAGTAAAATTCAGACAAAATATATCAATATTTTCCTTGAAATATACCGGAAATGAGGTCTGTTTTTTTTCGTCAATTTGCATGTTTTTCACATTTGAATAAGAAAATAAGCAATGGGTAAGTAAAATGTTTGTTATATGAGTGTTATATTTTTCTTCTTCATTTTTCGTTGTATACTGAACTTATTTTAAATGGTGTTTTTGCTTGATTAAGGTCTCCCAATAAAGGAAGAAAATGAGATAGTGCTTTAGAATGTGTGGTAGTTTGTAGAAAATAGTCTACAAATAGAAAAAAAAAACCATAGTGTTATAAGAGATGAAAGAGCTCACCTCGACGACATCATTGTCACATGACCAGCATCTGTACCTACATTGCACAAAGTATTTCCAGATGCATCATCCACATAAGTTTGGTTGATAAAGAATTTAGAGAAGGCTGGAAATGAAGATTCTAAGTTTACCTTACCTGGTCAATCAAACGTGAAATATAGATCAAACGCAGCACCTGAACAATTCATTGCAGTAAGCATCCTCAGATGCATCATCCACACAAGTTTTTATATTGATCTAGGACTTAAAATAGGCCGGAAATGGACCTGTCCCATTTTACTTAACCTGATTGCACGAGCGGTGAATTCTGGTCATTTGCATCATCTAAACCATGCATTGCATTAAGCATCCTCAGATGCATCATCCATACAAGTTTGGTTGATGTAAAACTTACAGAAAGGCAAGAATGGATCTGTCCCATTTTACTTAACCTGGTCACTCAAGCATGAAATATGGGTCAAATGCAGCATCTATACAATGTAATTCAGTAAGCATCCTCAGATGCATCAATCACACAACGTTGGATGACCTAGGAGTTATAGTGAGGTACGAATGGACCTGTCCCATTTTACCTAACCTGCTTACTCAAGCGTGAAATGTGGGTCAGATGCAGCTTCCATACCATGTATTAAAATAAGCATCCTCAGATACATCAACCATGCAAGTTTGGTTGATGTAAGACTTAAAGTAAGACAGGAATGAACCTGTCCCATTTTACCTAACCTATTCACTCAAGCGTGAAATGTGGGTAAGATGCAGCCTAGGTCCCTGCTATGCAATGTAGAAAGCATCCTCAGATGCATTATTCATGCAACTTTGGTTGATATAGGACTTGCAGTAAGGCAGGAATTGACCTGTCTCATTTTACCAAACCTGCTCACTCAAGCATGAAATGCGGGTCAGATGCAGCCTTCGTGCCATGTATTGTAGTAAGCAGCCTTAGATGCATTATCCATGCAAGTTTGGTTAGTGTAGGACTTATAGTAAGGTTGGAATAGACCTCACCCATTTTACGTAACCTGCTAACACAAGCGTGAAATGTGGGTCAGATGCAGCCTCCGTATCATGCATTGCTGTAAGCATCCTAAGATGCATCATCCATGCAAGTTTGGTTAATGTAGGACTTATAGTAAGTAGGCAATGGACCTGTCCCAGTTTATCTAGCTGTTCACTCATGCGTGAAATGTGGGTCAGATGCAGCATCTGTACCATGCATTGTAGTGAGCATCATCCATGCAAGTTTGGTTGGTGTTGGACTTGTCCCCTTTTGCTTAACCTGTTGTGTGGAAGCCGACGACGGGGCGATAGTTTAAGCGCCCCTCTACTTCATCGAGGTGAGCTTAAAAACCAATAATTTTCCATTTCTGTTACACATTGCCGATGAGAAATTTTAAAATATTTAAAAACTGCTTATGTCTGTGAAACAAAGGGAGTAGATTCACTTTTCAAAGAATATTCAATATCATATAATGGATTTCTCATAATTTCAAAAGATTTTAATGTAACGTCATATATTTTCTCTTGAAAATTCAAGAAAAACGCTGAAATTCAACGTCTTAGTTTGAGTGACCTTGATATCAAACAATATGACCTTGAAATGTTTTCAAGGTTGTGTTCTAATTTATATCCCGTTTGGCAATGGTCACATGAAGTTTAAAAGATAGAATAAAGCCTCCAATTAAATGTATCAAAATGTTGCGATGGTAACCTATTTTGGACATTAAATAATTTCGACGAAAACAAATAATTTCCCCACTCCAAATTGTCTTATTTTCAGAAAACCACAAATACATATCTAAAAAAATAGGCTTTATCGCGAACCCCGTCGGGGGTGAGCATATTGGAATAGTCCAAATTGCTTTAAATCGCATGTCCAGACTCCATGTGCGTGGCATGCTGGGAAAACTGAGTCTCAAGAATGCTCGAGAATGACTTCCTCGGCGCTACTTTGCATGTGTACACTACACACACTTGTTCTATATTTAACGTTGTTCTATATTTAGCGCTGTATGAATAACAAGAATTAGTGCATGGTTCGCACTTTTAAACAATAGATAATTGCTGGTCAGAAATGACTTGGTGCGTACCAAGTTAGATCTCAACGCTTCGTTGCTTCAATACGATATTTTGATAGTAAAGGGAGCTCTCATTTTATTTCTAAGGGAGAGGGAAGGAAAAACTTGAAAAAAAAAACTCCAGATGGACCTTTCTTAAATATAAATTTAACCCAAACAACCGAAAAAGAAAGATTATCATGCAGTCGCCATATGACTGAATTAGGACGAACAAAAAGTGAGTTCGGGATGCGTCCCCCCTCCCAATTAAATCAAATGATGGCTCCCGCAGCAACGAAGGTTCAATCATAAAAAAAAAAATCCGGTAACTTTAGGCTCCACGTGGAATCCAACAGCCTGGAATGTTTACCATAATACATTAACAGATGATTGGCAGTAAAAACCCAAACAAATAAATCAAAACGATCAAAAAAAAAAAAAAAAAAAAAAAAAAAAAATGCATGTAGATACAGGATAGAATAGGTAAATGAATCAATGTATACATGTACATGTAAATGTATCTCTTTTTTTCATTCTTCCAAATTTCGAATACATATCAATGTTAAACGTCTTCAAATTCAATAATCAAATAAATTTGATTTTTCTATACATCCGTCATTCCAGCACACGGAACAGTATTCCATTACAGCAAACACTCTCTTTCCGCCCTTACTCTGTGGAATGTTTTACCGAAACATTGCCTGAGTCATCGGGGGGGGGGGGTCCACTATATGGTTGAAAAACGAAAAATTTGAATTTTCTTTCAAAGGGAGAGGGTAGGAAGAACTTGAAAAAAAAACCCACTACACCTGGAGGTTTAATTAGAATTTCTGATCCAAGCAAAAAAAAAAAAAAAAAAACCCCAGGAAATAACATGTGTTTGTGAAACACGAATGCCCCCGTCGTTATCTTTGTCAGTAAAAATTGTAAAATGGTCAAACTCCAAGGTCAAGGTCACAAGGTCAAAAATTTGGTATCCATAGAAAGGTCTTTTCACAAGGAATACAAATGTAAAATGTTAAAGCCCTATCCCTTACCATTCAAAAGCTATGTCCAGTGTTAAAGCTTTTGTGGACAAATAAACAGATAGACAGACAGACAAACAAACAGGACAAAAACAATATGGATCAGAAATTCTAATTAAACCTCCAGGTGTAGTGGGTTTTTTTTCAAGTTCTTCCTACCCTCTCCCTTTGAAAGAAAATTCAAATTTTTCGTTTTTCAACCACATAGTGGACCCCCCCCGATGACTCAGGCAATGTTTCGGTAAAACATTCCACAGAGTAAGGGCGGAAAGAGAGTGTTTGCTGTAATGGAATACTGCACCGTGTGCTGGAATGACGGATGTATAGAAAAATCAAATTTATTTGATTATTGAATTTGAAGACGTTTAACATTGATATGTATTCGAAATTTGGAAGAATGAAAAAAAGAGATACATTTACATGTACATGTATACATTGATTCATTTACCTATTCTATCCTGTATCTACATGTATTTCTTTTTTTTTTTTTGGATCGTTTTGATTTATTTGTTTGGGTTTTTACTGCCAATCATCTGTTAATGTATTATGGTAAACATTCCAGGCTGTTGGATTCCACGTGGAGCCTAAAGTTACCGGATTTTTTTTTATGATTGAACCTTCGTTGCTGCGGGAGCCATCATTTGATTTAATTGGGAGGGGGGACGCATCCCGAACTCACTTTTTGTTCGTCCTAATTCAGTCATATGGCGACTGCATGATAATCTTTCTTTTTCGGTTGTTTGGGTTAAAATTTATATTTAAGAAAGGTCCATCCGGAGTTTTTTTTTTCAAGTTTTTCCTTCCCTCTCCCTTAGAAATAAAATGAGAGCTCCCTTTACTATCAAAATATCGTATTGAAGCAACGAAGCGTTGAGATCTAACTTGGTACGCACCAAGTCATTTCTGACCAGCAATTATCTATTGTTTAAAAGTGCGAACCATGCACTAAAGAGAAATATTGCCCGAGGCATACAATTTTGACAGATTTAGGGGTTATATCAGAACCCTTATATCTGCCCTATCGAAACCATGCACTAAGTCGGTTGGTACACTCTTTTCTCGTCCCCTCGACATGCTCCCTCGCTTCGCTCGGGACCATATCTCGGGGTACTTGAAAATCGTGTACCAACCTTTACTTGTTGCACGGTCTACCTTGTAGACGGTAATTAACACCTTTCCAGACAGTGCAATATTTTTCATTGTGAAACAATGATTGAATTAATGATTGAACTAATCATTGACTGATCAACTGAGCCGTTAACTGTCCTTAACTGACCTGACATGTATTGCCTCCCGTTTTGAAAATACAACACAACAAAATAGGACAGGAATGTTTGCGTTAGCATCTCTAAAATGGCATGTCATAATAGGAATTAAGAAAAAAAAGTAACGCGATTTACAGGTTGAACTTCAATGTCACGGGCGGATCTAGAAATTTCCCCCATAACGTTGATTCGGCTCGTTAGGGAAAGGGGTACAACCTATGATTTTGAAAGAAAATACATACATGTAGAAACGGGAGATCATGCTGGTTTTTTTTACAAATTCCAGGGGGGGGGGGATTTCCGACTCCCAGCTCGCTCTAGATCCGCTCCTTGTAAAATGTTTCAATATGCATAGGATCAGCTACCAGACAAAACTCGCAAGATTTCGATGGAAATCAATAATGAACTGACTGGTACCCTTGAATAATGTACTGATTGGTACCCTGGAATACTTTTGGAAAGAAACGAAGATATAATAGTATCATACTATTCCCGTAGTTTTGAATATTTATTGGAAAACATGTACAGGGGAATCCTTAACCGAATCTCCTAAAATCCGCTTCCTATGTTCTCTAATTACACTGTAGTTTGAAAAATTTAACAACAAATACTGTTTTTTTTTTTACCGTTGTTTTCTTTGAAATCTACATTTGAAATGCGTGAATTCTGACCATGAGTAGTTTTATCATACTCGGAATAACGACTTAGGCATGGTCCATTTGATATTCGGGGGGGGGGGCTTGGGGTTTTTTCGAAAAAAAATTATTTTGCTCTGAATTTTGATGAAAAAAATAAATTTGCATACGGTGTAACAGAAAAAAATAATCTTGCTCTTACAAGTCATCTGAATTTGAAGAATAACCATAAAATTCGCTTTAAATTCCTGAAAATTTTTCAGATCGCTTCGCTCGCCACAGTTTTTACTTTCTATTAAAAAAATTTTTGTCTCGCTTCGCTCGCCATAGTTTTCTTCTGTAACGGCAAGTTCATATTTGAAAATATCAAAGAATGCATGTGACTGAAATAATTAAAATGCTTAAATACATTATCAATATAATTTATTACTATTAATAGATACATGTCTTATAATTTTATTTACAAGCTTGGAAGGAGAATTTAAATAAGTTTTTCACTACTGTCCTGTTCACTAAATCCAGAGCACCCAGTTTTGGCGATCTATTCTGTCATCTGAAGAATTTTCCTATAAATTATTGTTTCAGAGAATTGACCTCCTTTAGTCGTAACTGGAAATTAACTTCAACGTACCCTATCATCTACCTTCAAACCGCAATATGAAAAATAAAATGTCTACGGGAAATTTCCATGTTAATTTCAAGCCTCAGCCATATTGCTCTCCGTGTCAACAATGGTAAACAGTGACGTCAAAGCTCCCGACGTCACACATTTTCAGCGATTTTACTATAGAAAATCCCCGTAGACTTTTTATTTTCCGTCGTATTTCTAACTTAATTGACGTACATACAAAACAATGGTATTTACTGTTACGACTAAAGGAGTACTATAAAAATGATATCTTTTTGGAAGATGACAGTATTCTATTTTAGAGAAAACCGGGAAAACAGGGTGCTCTGTATTTAGTGAACAGGACAGTAGTTTTCATTTCTACATGCAAAAACTTGCATCAGGTACTATTACATGTTAGTATAATTACATGACCTTATATACATTTTGTTTACTAAAAGTATATCGCATATTGTAAAAATCTTTCATCTCTCTTAATTTAGAAGTGAATACAAGTCTTACATAAAAACAATGTTTGAGTAATTTAAGTAAAAATAAAGAATTTCTATTGAAAAAACACAAACATTCTTAATATTAACATCAATTGTTATGAAAAAAAAAATTCCTTGCTCCAACTTTGCAAGAAAAAAATAATTTTGCCCCGGTCCGGGGCGAAAAAAAAAATCTTTGTCCGACAAAAAACCCAAGCCCCCCCCCCCCCCCGCCCCGGAATATCAAATGGACCGTGCCTTATAATTACTCAATCAACGGTGATGATAGTTTGATGGCATAACAATTGCCGTGCAACAAGTGGGTTATTCAACTGCTCCTCGGGCTACGCCCTCGGAGACAGTAGAGTAACCCTTACTTGTTCAAAGTTATTAGCATGATGTTTGCAGCAGCGGATTGGATTTAAGGGGGGCTTTGGTGCTTACATGTACGATAAATGCATAAGTTTACAGTGTATTGCACATCCATAACAAAACACAAATTTAAAAGACACTTATTCTCTATTTGAGCTGAATCAGGAAGTGGGACACACGTGATCTGATGTACGAGGAATTTTTCATGCCCTATTTTGTCAGGAACCTTTTTTTTCAAAATCATAGGCTGGATCTCCCCGAATATTGACTGAATCCTTGGATAACTTTTCCTCCCGTTTTCCTGAGAGAAATTTGAATTTATATTGACTTTGAAGGGAAAGAAAAGGAATTAGCTAGCATTAAAAAATGTCAAAACTGTTATGATAACAGGTTTTAATTTTTTTTAGTAAATAATTCATCGTTTGCTGACACTAGTTCTTATGATTGAATCGCTTCTAAATTCAGTTCATATATGGTCCAGAAGCCACCAATTTGCTTCATTTTTTCAAAAAATTCTCGGGGGAGCCTCCCCCGAATCCCCATAAATGTGAAGTGGAAATCCCCCATACCCTCCAGCACTCGGCCCTTCGGGCCTCGCCAGTCATCCATTCAAAATAATGTATGGGCGTTTAACGGCCCCAGTCCCCCTGTCTAGATTGATTTGAGTACACATAATTTCTACTCTAGCTACGCGCCTGAATACAACTGCTATGGGTTCGCACCCTAAGCTTTTTCGAAGGCTAAGCTTGTTATGTTATATACATAGCTGTCGGGGGATATATAGTAAGGGACCGGTCAATATTTATCACAGGGTGGGACCGGTGCAATTCTTAAAACTTGTGTTAGAAAAATGCATGTCCCATCCGTTAGAAACTGAAAAAAAGTACTAGTCCCATGCGTTAAGACATAAAAAATTAAGCCATACATGAACTGAAAAATATCTTTCTTTTCTGAATATAATTCACTTTTACAATATTTTTTTTGGCTTCAATACATTACATAAATGGTCATACAGTCCATCATATAGTAGATAGTGTGGGAAACTGAGGTACATTAGGATTTTGCTTCTATTTTCTATATCTCTGGTATCAAAATCAATTGTATTTCACATTCAATGAGTGTAAAATATGAAAACGCCTAAAAGATCTGTATGGAGTTTGTATTAAAAAAAACCAATTGTTTTGTCACGTTATAAAACTGTTGTCTCTGAAAGATACTCAAGACTTTAATTATTTAAAAAGATTATTAGAGATTTTTAAAAATCCAACAAACAAGATAGGTGCTCCTCTCAGGTGGGTGAACATCTTACTTACTCTTCCTGGGCACCTGGTCTCACTCTCATATCGGGAGTTCGCTTCTTTTCATATGGTGGATGTTTTTGTTTGTTTGCTTTGGTTTCTGTTTTATCCTGATTTTGTATGCCTTCGGTTTCTGATTTTCTGGGTTATCGATTTTGTGCTGTAAACAGGGATATGGTTATTATCCATATTTGTCATCTAGCAAATCAAGAAGAGCGAATTGATGTGTCATCCAAGATTACTGGGGCTTTGTTATCAGAAGAGAACGGTTATCGCCGCCATCTTGGATAGGGGGCAAAAACTGGGATGCAATGAAAATGGCGCGCACAAGCCAAATCAACACATAGTAATTAATAAGTTTCCTATGATCGGTAAGGCCACCAAACCTCAAAACTGGGCCGATTTTGTGTCCTACTTTATAATATGAATCAAGGCAAAGCCTTTTTGTGCGAGCGGAGAGAAAATATGATTATATAAAATAAAAAAAATCTTTCTTTTTTATTTTCTTGCATTTTAGACTATGACGGTTTAATAGGTTCTATCACGATCTACTGAGTGAGACATAAAAATTTACACGAGAGACAGAAATTTTCCGTCACGAGTGTAAATTTTTATGTCTCACTCAGTAGAAAGTGAGAGGATCTATTTCTTCTTCATTAAGTAGCTACGATCTTGTAGTTACTCCTTGGCCACGGTTACTACGCATTTTCGAGACAAAATGCTAACCGGTAGAGAACAGTGGTGGACTAGATAACAATCGTGCTTTTCTTACTGATAGTTGGAATTTCACAATAGTTTGTCCCACGTCTGCAAAATCACATGATAGCCCTCAGACGTCAAACTCAAGCTTCGTCAACATTTCATTGCCAGCTACCGGAAGTACTTTCAAAAGCCGCACGCGTCTTTAGTATGATATCTCTGATTGGTCGTTTGGAATAGCTGATTGGTATATGACATTTAATGATTGTATGATGTAGCCTTTGAGACAACTTATGTTTCTCACATAGGCTGTCTCACAGGGTACGGGCAAAACTGAAGAAGAATATCTTATCTTACAAAACTTTCTGTTTGATGATTGCCGAAAAAAAGGTACGTAGTATAAGGCAAGTGGAAACACGGAAGAATTTGTAAAATTGGTCTAGTCCAGCAGATAAACATTTAAACGTCCCCGTTTTGGCCTAGACCGGCAAATGTTAGATTAGGTGTGGGGGGGTGTTCCAGTCCAGTTTACGGAAAACTACGAGCAAAAACAAAAGGAATCTGATTTTGAAAACTTACTAGTATATCAACGATCTAGTTTAAAGAACTCAGTAGACAGTGCTCAGCTATAGAAGTCGGCATCTTTGCTTGAACTGGTCAGACCAAGGATTTACAAACAGATTATAAACGGAATCGATCTAAGCTCATATATTTCCTACATGTGATTTTTTTTTATTTCATGCCATTTTAATTTTGTCAGAGAAAGATTAAATGAAAATAAATAACTCATTGCATATCAACCAAAATAAAAAAGATGTCAGACACAATCGTCCAAAGCCTGTTTCATAACATTTCAATAAAAAAATAAACAACGCAATATCGGACTTCAAAATTAGAATTTTGGAGAAATGTTCGGATGCCTCTAAGTACTACCGTAAAATCCGAGAAGTGTTCTGGATTGAGAAAGTTAATACCATGAAGCCATCCGGATTGAACACAAAATCACCCATGGGAATACTTTGGCCGGATTATTGACCTTTTAAAAAGCGTTTACGTCAAGGAAAATACGCCCATTTTAAAAGGAAAAAACTTCACGCAGACGGCGTTGTCTTCAAAGACGGTATGCCACGCCTATCTATCTTATGTCACTCAGGTAGAACTATTAACGACCGGGTGGTTCCCAACGTCGGCCTTTAACTCGCACTGAGAGAATGCCGCAGTAGCGGTCCTTCATTTTTTATATATATATTTAAAGGCCGACGTTGGGAACCACCCGGTCGTTAATAGTTCTGCGAGCGGCGTGTTACATCAAAGACAAACCGACAGGTAATCCTTTATTATGCTAATAAGATACCCGAGTCTCATCTGTTTTAAGCTGTCAATCAAAAATTGATAGGGGTAAAAGGATTAAAGGGAACCAATCAGATACCAATAAGAGATGTTAATCCTATAGCGGTCAGTGAGGAAATGACAGAAAATTTACCTGTCCCCTTATATAGTCCCCCGTCGGCCATTAATTAAGAAATAACAAGAAAGCGTTGTGAAACCGTTCAGCAATCTGAGAATGACCCGTTAGCTAGCATATATGACTATCTCGACAAAGCGAAAGTAGATGTTGCTAGTGTAAACAAAGAGCAAAATGCAGCATGGTGAAGAATTTAAAATACATGATGTTCTACCATAATTCATTAATAGCGAGCGGAGCTCGCTGCAAAGGCTCAAAGGGCCTTTGCGAGCGAAGCTCGCCCTTATGGCAATCGCCAAAACGCTAATGTCTCTTTGACGTCGCAAGTTCTTTCCTTTTAAAATGGGCGTATTTTCCTTGACGTAAACGCTTTTTAAAAGGTCAATAATCCGGCCAAAGCATTCCCATGGGTGATTTTGTGTTCAATCCGGATGGCTTCATGGTATTAACTTTCTCAATCCAGAACACTTCTCGGATTTTACGGTAGTACTTAGAGGCATCCGAACATTTCTCCAAAATTCTAATTTTGAAGTCCGATATTGCGTTGTTTATTTTTTTTATTGAAATGTTATGAAACAGGCTTTGGACGATTGTGTCTGACATCTTTTTCATTTAAGTTGATATGCAATGAGTTATTTATTTTCATTTAATCTTTCTCTGACAAAATTAAAATGGCATGAAATAAAAAAAAAATCACATGTAGGAAATATATGAGCTTAGATCGATTCCGTTTATAATCTGTTTGTAAATCCTTGGTCTGACCAGTTCAAGCAAAGATGCCGACTTCTATAGCTGAGCACTGTCTACTGAGTTCTTTAAACTAGATCGTTGATATACTAGTAAGTTTTCAAAATCAGATTCCTTTTGTTTTTGCTCGTAGTTTTCCGTAAACTGGACTGGAACACCCCCCACACCTAATCTAATATTTGCCGGTCTAGGCCAAAACGGGGACGTTTAAATGTTTATCTGCTGGACTAGACCAATTTTACAAATACTTCCGTGTTTCCACTTGCCTTATGTTAAACGTCTTTAAATTCAATAGCATCATTTAAAACCTGATAAATTTACAGCATGGACCAGACATGCACGTTTCGGGTACTAAACCCTCGTCAGTGATCCTCAGTCGAAACAGTGTAATATGGCCAAAAAGTATGAACATTATTATGATTGTCCGAAAATGTACCAAAAGATGTAGCAGAATGGGTGGGATATGATGCTACAGGACCCACGTTTTAGAAATTTCAAGAAATTTTGTAACAGAAAATGTCAAATGCGTGAAAGAGACAGACGATCAACCGAAGTTGATCGAACTTGGCTACATGTGCCCTCGGGGACTCTTGGTCCACCAGCAGTGACACTCACCAAGTAGTTCAAATGTTAAACGTCTTTAAATTCAATAGCATCATTTAAAACCTGATAAATTTACAGCATGGACCAGACATGCACTTTTCGGGTACTAAACCCTCGTCAGTGATCCTCAGTCTAAACTAACTAAAAGTTATACTACGTACCTTTTTTTCGGCAATCATCAAACAGAAAGTTTTGTAAGATAAGATATTCTTCTTCAGTTTTGCCCGTACCCTGTGAGACAGCCTATGTGAGAAACATAAGTTGTCTCAAAGGCTACATCATACAATCATTAAACGTCATATACCAATCAGCTATTCCAAACGACCAATCAGAGATATCATACTAAAGACGCGTGCGGCTTTTGAAAGTACTTCCGGTAGCTGGCAATGAAATGTTGACGAAGCTTGAGTTTGACGTCTGAGGGCTATCATGTGATTTTGCAGACGTGGGACAAACTATTGTGAAATTCCAACTATCAGTAAGAAAAGCACGATTGTTATCTAGTCCACCACTGTTCTCTACCGGTTAGCATTTTGTCTCGAAAATGCGTAGTAACCGTGGCCAAGGAGTAACTACAAGATCGTAGCTACTTAAGCCCCCTTCACACTTTCACGGATCGGGCCACGGATAGCTACGGATCGAGAGAAATTTTACATCCGTAGCTATCCGTAGCTATTCGTAGCAATCCGTAGCTCGATCCGGCACTAGTCGTGACAAGTCGTAGCTATCCTTGGCAATCCGTAGCTATCCGGGATGAGACAGAAAATTTTTGAACATGTTCAAAATTTCCCACGACTCCGCTACGGATAGATTTGTCGTAGCGGAGTCGTAGGGGAGTCTTAGCAACCCGTAGTGGAGCCGTAGCTATCCGTAGGGGAGTCGTTGTAACCCGTAGAGCATCCGTAGCAATCCGGGACCATTTTTGTGATAAAAATAGCAATACGACTCTGCTACGGATTGCTACGACTCTACTACAGATTGCTACGACTCTGCTACGGATTGCTACGACTCTGCTACGGATTGGTACGACTTTGCTACGGATTGCTACGACTCTCCTACGGGTTGCTACGGATAACCAATGATTGTGTCTTATATAAACTTCACATTTATTAGGTTTCTGTGCGTTTTTCGGTCAATATATGAGTTAATACTTCAACTATTCAATTTCAGGTCATGATATAAAGGCATGTATAAAACCTCAATACTGTTATAAAACAAGTGAGATCATCAATTTGAAAAAAATTCGGTGTTTTAGTAAATAATTATAGATTAAAAATGCAAAGGAAATTCAAGCTAGTCCTACCAATCCGTACTGAAGTCGTAGCTATCCTTGTGCGAATCGTGGCTATCCGTACTCGAGTCGTGGTAATCCTTAGCAATCCGTACTCGTGTCGTAGCAATCCGTATCTATCCGTACGCGTGTCGTAGCAATCCGTAGCAATGTCGGGACGATATCCGTAGCAATCCTTAGCTATCCTTAGCTATCCGTATTCGATTCGTATCAACCCGTAGCAATCCGTACTGGAGTCGTAGGTTCATGGTTCATCGAACAATTTGCGTCCCAACTCGCCACGGATAGAGATCTTTTGGAGTCGTAGCGGAGTCGTGGCTCGATCCGTGAAAGTGTGAAGGGGGCTTTAGAAATGAAGAAGAAATAGATCCTCTCACTTTCTACTGAGTGAGACATAAAAATTTACACTCGTGACGGAAAATTTCTGTCACTCATGTAAATTTTTATGTCTCACTCAGTAGATCGTGATAGAACCTATTAAACCGTCATAGTCTAAAATGCAAGAAAATAAAAAAGAAAGATTTTTTTTTATTTTATATAATCATATTTATTTTCTCTTCGCTCGCACAAAAAGGCTTTGCCTTGATTCATATTATAAAGTAGGACACAAAATCGGCCCAGTTTTGAGGTTTGGTGGCCTTACCGATCATAGGAAACTTATTAATTACTATGTGTTGATTTCGCTTGTGCGCGCCATTTTCATTGCATCCCAGTTTTTGCCCCCTATCCAAGATGGCGGCGATAACCGTTCTCTTCTGATAACAAAGCCCCAGTAATCTTGGATGACACATCAATTCGCTCTTCTTGATTTGCTAGATGTTCACCCACCTGAGAGGAGCACCTATCTTGTTTGTTGGATTTTTAAAAATCTCTAATAATCTTTTTAAATAATTAAAGTCTTGAGTATCTTTCAGAGACAACAGTTTTATAACGTGACAAAACAATTGGTTTTTTTAATACAAACTCCATACAGATCTTTTAGGCGTTTTCATATTTTACACTCATTGAATGTGAAATACAATTGATTTTGATACCAGAGATATAGAAAATAGAAGCAAAATCCTAATGTACCTCAGTTTCCCACACTATCTACTATATGATGGACTGTATGACCATTTATGTAATGTATTGAAGCCAAAAAAATATTGTAAAAGTGAATTATATTCAGAAAAGAAAGATATTTTTCAGTTCATGTATGGCTTAATTTTTTTATGTCTTAACGCATGGGACTAGTACTTTTTTCAGTTTCTAACGGATGGGACATGCATTTTTTTTAACACAAGTTTTAAGAATTGCACCGGTCCCATCCTGTGATAAATATTGACCGGTCCCTTACTATATATCCCCCAACAGCTATGTATATAACATAACAAGCTTAGTCTTCGAAAAAGCTTAGGGTGCGAACCCATAGCAGCTGTATTCAGGCGCGTAGCTAGAGTAGAAATTATGTGTACTCAAATCAATCTAGACAGGGGGACTGGGGCCGTTAAACGCCCATACATTATTTTGAATGGATGACTGGCGAGGCCCGAAGGGCCGAGTGCTGGAGGGTATGGGGGATTTCCCCTTCACATTTATGGGGATTCGGGGGGGGGGGCTCCCCCGAGAATTTTTTGAAAAAATGAAGCAAATTGGTGGCTTCTGGACCATATATGAACTGAATTTAGAAGCGATTCAATCATAAGAACTAGTGTCAGCAAACGATGAATTATTTACTAAAAAAAATTAAAACCTGTTATCATAACAGTTTTGACATTTTTTAATGCTAGCTAATTCCTTTTTTTCCCTTCAAAGTCAATATAAATTCAAATTTCTCTCAGGAAAACGGGAGGAAAAGTTATCCAAGGATTCAGTCAATATTCGGGGAGATCCAGCCTATGATTTTGAAAAAAAAAGGTTCCTGACAAAATAGGGCATGAAAAATTCCTCGTACATCAGATCACGTGTGTCCCACTTCCTGATTCAGCTCAAATAGAGAATAAGTGTCTTTTAAAATTGTGTTTTGTTATGGATGTGCAATACACTGTAAACTTATGCATTTATCGTACATGTAAGCCCCAAAGCCCCCCTTAAATCCGCTGCTGCAAACATCATGCAAATAACTTTGAACAAGTAAGGGTTACTCTACTGTCTCCGAGGGCGTAGCCCGAGGAGCAGTTGAATAACCCACTTGTTGCACGGCAATTGTTATGCCATCAAACTATCATCACCGTTGATTGAGTAATTATAAGGCACGGTCCATTTGATATTCTGGGGGGGGGGCTTGGGTTTTTTGTCGGACAAAGATTTTTTTTCGCCCCGGACCGGGGCAAAATTATTTTTTTCTTGCAAAGTTGGAGCAAGGAAATTTTTTTTCATAACAATTGATGTGAATATTAAGAATGTTTGTGTTTTTTCAATAGAAATTCTTTATTTTTACTTAAATTACTCAAACATTGTTTTTATGTAAGACTTGTATTCACTTCTAAATTGAGAGAGATGAAAGATTTTTACAATATGCGATATACTTTTAGTAAACAAAATGTATATAAGGTCATGTAATTATACTAACATGTAATAGTACCTGATGCAAGTTTTTGCATGTAGAAATGAAAACTACTGTCCTGTTCACTAAATACAAAGCACCCTGTTTTCCCGGTTTTCTCTAAAATAGAATACTGTCATCTTCCAAAAAGATATCATTTTTATAGTACTCCTTTAGTCGTAACAGAAAATACCATTGTTTTGTATGTACGTCAATTAAGTTAGAAATACGACGGAAAATAAAAAGTCTCCGGGGATTTTCTATAGTTAAATCGCTGAAAATGTGTGACGTCGGGAGCTTTGATGTCACTGTTTACCATTGTTGACACGGAGAGCAATATGGCTGAGGCTTGAAATTAACATGGAAATTTCCCGTAGACATTTTATTTTTCATATTGCGGTTTGAAGGTAGATGATAGGGTACGTTGAAGTTAATTTCCAGTTACGACTAAAGGAGGTAAATTCTCTGAAACAATAATTTATAGGAAAATTCTTCAGATGACAGAATAGATCGCCAAAACTGGGTGCTCTGGATTTAGTGAACAGGACAGTAGTGAAAAACTTATTGAAATTCTCCTTCCAAGCGTGTAAACAAAATTATAAGACATGTATCTATTAATAGTAATAAATTATATTGATAATGTATTTAAGCATTTTAATTATTTCAGTCACATGCATTCTTTGATATTTTCAAATATGAACTTGCCATTACAGAAGAAAACTATGGCGAGCGAAGCGAGACAAAATTTTTTTTATAGAAAGTAAAAACTGTGGCGAGCGAAGCGATCTGAAAAATTTTCAGGAATTTAAAGCGAATTTTATGGTTATTCTTCAAATTCAGATTACTTGTAAGAGCAAGATTATTTTTTTCTGTTACACCGTATGCAAATTTATTTTTTTATCAAAATTCAGAGCAAAATTATTTTTTTCGAAAAAACCCCAAGCCCCCCTCCCCCGAATATCAAATGGACCATGCCTAAGTCGTTATTCCGAGTATGATAAAACTACTCATGGTCAGAATTCACGCATTTCAAATGTAGATTTCAAAGAAAACAACGGTAAAAAAAACCAAAATTTGTTGTTAAATTTTTCAAACTACAGTGTAATTAAAGAACATAGGAAGCGGATTTTAGGAGATTCGGTTAAGGATTCCCCTGTACATGTTTTCCAATAAATATTCAAAACTACGGGAATATTATGATACTATTATATCTTCGTTTCTTTCCAAAAGTATTCCAGGGTACCAATCAGTACATTATTCAAGGGTACCAGTCAGTTCATTATTGATTTCCATCGAAATCTTGCGAGTTTTGTCTGGTAGCTGATCCTATGCATATTGAAACATTTTAAAGGAGCGGATCTAGAGCGAGCTGGGAGTCGGAACCCCCCCCCCCCCCCCCTGGAACCAGCATGATCTCCCGTTTCTACATGTATGTATTTTCTTTCAAAATCATAGGTTGTACCCCTTTCCCTAACGAGCTGAATCAACGTTATGGGGGAAATTTCTAGATCCGCCCGTGACATTGAAGTTCAACCTGTAAATCGCGTTACTTTTTTTTTTCTTAATTCCTATTATGACATGCCATTTTAGAGATGCTAACGCAAACATTCCTGTCCTATTTTGTTGTGTTGTATTTTCAAAACGGGAGGCAATACATGTCAGGTCAGTTAAGGACAGTTAACGGCTCAGTTGATCAGTCAATGATTAGTTCAATCATTAATCAAATCATTGTTTCACAATGAAAAATATTGCACTGTCTGGAGGATCGTTTCTTTTTTGTCTGTTTCGTCTTTTCCCGTGTGACCTGTATTTCCTTTTAGTGTTTGGGCGAATTGAAAAGATGTTGATGTGCCCTCGGGGACTCTTGGTCCACCAGCAGTGACACTCACCGAGTAGTTCAAATGTTAAACGTCTTTAAATTCAATAGCATCATTTAAAACCTGATGAATTTACAGCATGGACCAGACATAAATGTTTCGGGTACTAAACCCTCGTCAGTGATCCTCAGTCTAATGCTGGCGTCACACTGTCCCGATTTAAGCAGCCGATGGCCACACGATAAAGGATTTTTTCAAATTCGGGTGTGATCGTAATATCATCGGGCTATTCGAAAGGCCATCTTGAACCATCGTATGACCGCCGGCTTGATTTGTCAAACTTCGGGAACAACCTCGGGAGTGCTGTCAAAATCTTTGGCATGCCAAAAAATTCCCGATGGCACTCCCGAAGGACCATCTTCGAAACAGGTTCGTGTAATCATCTTGCCCTTCGTAAGACCACCGAGAAGGCATCTTGCGTATTCGTAACATCTTCGTTTCTGCTTCGAATTACCATCGGGACCATCGGGGAAATTTTGCCATACGAAGGCATTACGAACGTGTCAAGAACCTCCCGATGGAGTTAGGAAGGCTATACGACTTCGTGACAACCTCGTAATTCCATCGAAATGACATCGTGATGTCATCGTACTCTAATACGATGACGTTAGGATGGGATCCCGATAAAAAGATGACAGACACAAATATTAAACAAAACATTTCAAATACATAATATTCAAAGCCATTTTCAAAGTATTTTTCTAAGTTAATCCAAATTTATCAAAATAAAATCTTTTCTGTCTTCTTCAAATTTGCAAGTTCACAATCAATGCATTATAAAGCAAAATGACGTGCCTTGATAATGCATTGCATCTTTAAATGCATCTAAGAGAGAATGTACAGACTCAGTATTTTCTATAATTACAGGTAATACTAGTATCTTGTTGTGACACATATCCATTTTTATCTTTCTTACATGGAATCATCACATCTTCCACCTGTTTCCACCAATGATGTTTATAAATGAAATTCGTGATATTTTAAGACGATTTTTGGTTGACAAAAATACATGTCAACTGCTGCGCAAAGGTCACCGATAACTGAACCCGTTGTCTATTTATCCGTCTGGTAGTCACACTTTCACAAGAACTGTAATGATATGCCTTGTAAAATCAAACTTTCAAAGATGGTCGAGCATGATAAGAATCAACATTCATATATCTTTGCTAACCATGCTAAATAGACAGTGCGATTCAGATATTAGATAACATATATTTGAGTTACTTACTTTTGGGTATTTTTTGTATTTTTCTGAGACAGAAATAATAAAAGGCGGAGGAAGAAACCATTGATATACTGTGCTACTGATTAAACAAGAATTTTTAAACATCCAAAACGTGATGCATTCCTGGTTATGATCCGATGCATCGCATTCAAGATACGACGTCGTGAAGCAATCTAATAGCCTTCGTTAATACACCGTAAGCCTTCGTATGACCTTCGGATATGTTTTAAGATAAAATTCGTCCCCTCGTGTTGTCATCGGGAGCGGTTCGGATACAATCGTGTAGTCATCTTTTAGCATCGTGTAATCATCTTTTAGCATCGTAAAAACATCGGTTGCTGAGCGGATCTTAACCATATTCGGGAGTAACTTCGCACGAAATTGAAAATTTCATATTCGTGTGTCCATCGGATATCATAATCGGGACAGTGTGAGGCCTACATAAACAATGTAATATGGCCAAAAAGTATGAAAATTATTATGTCCAAAAATGTACCAAAAGACGAAGCAGAAAGGGTGGGATATGATGCTACAGGACCCACGTTTTAGAAATTTCAAGAAATTTCGTAACAGAAAATTTCAAATGCGTTGAAGAGACAGACGATCAACCGAAGTTGATCGAACTTGGCTACATGTGCCCTCGGGGACTCTTGGTCGACCAGCAGTGGCACTCACCGAGTAGTTCAAATGTTAAACGTCTTTAAATTCAATAGCATCATTTAAAACCTGATGAATTTACAGCATGGACCAGACATGCACGTTTCGGGTACTAAACCCTCGTCAGTGATCCTCAGTCTAAACAATGTAATATGGCCAAAAAGTATGAAAATTATTATGTCCAAAAATGTACCAAAAGACGTAGCAAAAAAGGTGGTATATGATGCTACAGGACCCACGTTTTAGAAATTTCAAAACATTTTGTAACAGAAAATTTCAAATGCGTTGAAGAGACAGACGATCAACCGAAGTTGATCGAACTTGGCTACATGTGCCCTCGGGGACTCTTGTTCCACCAGCAGTGACACTCACCAAGTAGTTCAAATGTTAAACGTCTTCAAATTCAATAGCATCATCTAAAACCTGATGAATTTACAGCATGGACCAGACATGCACGTTTCGGGTAATAAACCCTTGTCAGTGATCCTCAGTCTAAACAATGTAATATGGCCAAAAAGTATGAAAATTATTATGTCCAAAAATGTACCAAAAGACGTAGCAGAAAGGGTGGGATATGATGCTACAGGACCTACGTTTTAGAAATTTCAAGAAATTTTGTAACAGAAAATTTCAAATGCGTTGAAGAGACAGACGATCAACCGAAGTTGATCGAACTTGGCTACATGTGCCCTCGGGGACTCTTGGTCCACCAGCAGTGACACGCACCGAGTAGTTCAAATGTAAAACGTCTTTAAATTCAATAGCATCATTTAAAACCTGATGAATTTACAGCATGGACCAGACATGCACGTTTCGGGTACTAAACCCTCGTCAGTGATCCTCAGTCTAAACAATGTAATATGGCCAAAAAGTATGAAAATTATTATGTCCAAAAATGTACCAAAAGACGTAGCAGAAAGGGTGGGATATGATGCTACAGGACCTACGTTTTAGAAATTTCAAGAAATTTTGTAACAGAAAATTTCAAATGCGTTGAAGAGACAGACGATCAACCGAAGTTGATCGAACTTGGCTACATGTGCCCTCGGGGACTCTTGGTCCACCAGCAGTGACACGCACCGAGTAGTTCAAATGTTAAACGTCTTTAAATTCAATAGCATCATTTAAAACCTGATGAATTTACAGCATGGACCAGACATGCACGTTTCGGGTACTAAACCCTCGTCAGTGATCCTCAGTCTAAACAATGTAATATGGCCAAAAAGTATAAAAGTTATGATCATAACGAAATGTTTATAGTCTTTAGTAAGGGCTTTAAAGGTTTACTTTTTTCCTTAACACTCACTTCGTTATATTACGCTCTCTCAAGATGGAAGTCGAAATCGGAATAATCGTAGCAAATAAATTTTGCCGCGATCTCTGCGATATCCTACGATCATCACAATTCAACCACGTTCTTTCACGATCATCATGATTTGACCTCACGCTCTCTCATGTTCCCTACGATTATCGACATCATGGTAATCGTGGCTAAGAGTAAACCTCAGTTACGACAAAACAGAAGTTCACAGAATCGTCGAGATGCGTGATATTATTCTGTAATTGACTTCGTAAGGCATCATGTCGAAAAGTGTACTCCTAAATAACGGCCAAAAAAAGTACAGATATCAGCAGTCTGTTGAGTGTTAAGATACGTATTGCTGTTTTAGATATACCAATGATCTATTCCAATCTGAATGAAACCAGATCTCTACATGTCTCCGATTATTTTACGTCAAAATCGGGAGCATCTAGTGATACTGGTTTAATCCGATTGGATCTAAATATGAATAGATTGAATAGAAATCATTAAGATATAATAAACGACTGTAGGGGGTCTAATCAAACATTTTATAAAAGGGAGAAATGTTATACTTATTACCAAAAAAAAATCAAAAATGGGAATGAAATTTGTAACAGTTATATTTGCAAGTACCGAATAGATTTTGATTTGATTGCAGTAGTCTGTGTTTTTATCAACATTCAGGGGTCGTCTTTGTAATTTTCAAAATACTTTATCATAGTTGAAGATTGTCCAAGATCAATATATTCAATGATTTACGATTCAGCATTTGTTGTAACAAATGACACAAGAGTATGAAAATTCTACACCAACGGACGGAATGCCATTTAAAAATAGAAATGTTATCAAACAATTATTACAAAGCAAAATTCGTCAAACCAATATGTTCAGACAAATTTTGTTCAAATGTTATCTTGAATGTATGCAAAATGTTTTGTTGAAATTAATTTTAACACCGATTCTCTGTAAGCATCAAAAAGGTTAGGCCACGCATGATCTCCGATTTTCATGAAATTTCATATATGGGTAGGGCAAAATGTCAGAATAGAAAATCATCAACACATTGTTGTCAAGTGACCAAGTGACATGGTAACGAGGCCATATTATAACAAAATATGAAAATTATACAATTTTAAAGCCTTACTGCGTCTCATGTAAATGGTCTCTATAAAATTCTAAAAACGAGGCTATAAGATATTCAACCAAATACGTTATATTTCCAGATTTCATCAATACACATGGTTACCATGGTAATAAAAGTTGCTGAGACGTTAAATTTTATTTTCCGTTTTTCAATTTTCTTGAGGTAATAATTACTGATTTTATCTATTGGTTTGAAAGAACTAAAAATTTAAACTTAAATTACCAAGGATCTAAAATTCAATAGCAACCGTTTCCATGGGTATGAAATATTGCTAAATTCGGCCTTTTGAGCTTGAAGAATAAAGATATCCACTTGATCGATGAAATTTAATAACATCATAATGCCACATGTAATGGATTCTTTCAAATTCTTAAATAAAATTGGTGGGGTAAATGTTACAATGGCAACCATTACAAAAATGTTGAATTTTAAAAACAAAGTGTAATTTTAATTATATTTTACATTCCATTAGAAAGGCCATTATCAATAGAATTTATTTCGAAAAAAACAAGACACATTTTTGCATGGTTTCTATGGAAACAAGAGCGATTTACACAGAAATGCTTCAATGTTGTTTGGATATTTTTAAGCTTTTGAAATTAAGTTTCTTACAAGATTACAAAGAAAAATCAAAGTTACATAAAAATAGATAACTTAAACGTTTTATTGGAAAAAGTTTCATACATTATATTTATACAAAATGGCCGTATCCAAGAAAACAAACGAGCCTTTCTTAAATTTGGAGCCTTAGTGTTATGTATTTTTCCCTAGCAACGACTTATTTCTTTAAGTATTTAGCAAAATATTTTGAACCAAAATTTAAGATAACACCCATAGCTTATAATTAAATAAATATTTTTTCAAGTCCTGTCCTTTTATTTTGTGAGAAATAAGGTCTACAATCTTAAGTAAAAGGAGTAGTTTTCCTTGGATACCCTCCATGTAACCTTGGCAACAAAGAAAAATACGGTTCATTGATTTCAATCTGATTAGGTATGACTTTTAACTTCCTAGAAACTTCTCAATTTACCTTTATTCAAGTTAAAAATGATAAATTGCTATCTTCATATAAAAGTAGAATGGTTGCCATGGTAACTCCCTATTTTTAATTTTTCCAGTAATTTAATGGTTTTATCACAAAGAATTAGGATCAAACATTACAATTTTATCACATATGGCGGCGGAAGTGTGTGAAATAGATCCTCTGAGGCTTCAAAAATACTAAAAATTGAACTTTTTTAGTGTTTGCATCCCGTTTCCATGGCAACCACCATAAATATGATAATTTTTTCGTCATTTTCGAATTTTTTGATTATGGTCTATCATATGCATATAAACCGTAAGGATCTGTAACATAGCGTGCCGGGCCCCAACAGAGAATTAATGTTTTAAAGGCATTGGGTGTATGATGAGAAATAATTGGTTCACCCATGTATTGAGTTTGGAATTCTAAACTTATGACATAGTTACATGTACTAATTGTGCGCCTCATGTTACATATTTATTTCTATACACGTATGAAAAAGAATTTATCCAAAAGCAAAGAAAACATGATGAGTTGAAATGTGCCATTGGTACTTAAAGGCCCCTTTACATATGGACGAATCCATAGAACGAAGCCTTGCGAATGAGTAAAATTTGTCAAACTTGATGAATTTTGAACGAAAACGGTGTTGAAAAATATGATCATAACGAAATGCAAACGCAATGGAACTGCTTATTACGAATAAGAAACGAAGCACTGCGAATTGTTACGACTTCGCGCTATGATACGTTAGAATGAGCATTGTGTATTTATTTTTTCACTTGCGATTAGGAGCGTAAATATGCGAAAGTTTACGCAGCGTTGCGCATTGATACGAACGCTTCCGAAGCTAGCCGCACCTGCGTTTAACAGACATGACATTTTCTGTAGACTAACAGACGTTAGTACAGGAAAGGGAAAGTTACGTGTAGAGGATCGGGAAGGAAGCAGTCAGAAAATCGGCCTAGTAGTCCTAATCCATAAGAACTATGTGGCTGTTTTTTAATATACACTAAACGTGAAAATAAATTTCATGAACCATTTGTTCAAAGCAAATTATTGATGTTTTTATGATCACCGATAAAAGCTGGTCTTTGAGTCCATCATTTAGTCCACCTCTCTATCTGTCCGTCTGAGCTCATACATGTACATCCTTTTATAAAAAGAAAAGAAACTCCTTGTATTTCCTATAGCTACACACCAACTGTTGCATCTAAAATTTACAATTACAAACGATTCCTGCAGTGTATTGATTTAAGTAATCCCTCACTACATCCACTTCCCTGCGAATGTTCTTCATCGGATTTCAACTACTCTCCTTGTGGACACGTTATTACTGGTGACCTTAGTATAGTCAAGAACGACAAGTTGAGAGAATTGTTAAAAAAGGGTCCCAAATACAGAGAAAGTATGTCCTTTACATGGAACCAAAATGTCAAAATTATCATGGACTCTTGTGAGGAATATGCAAGACGTTGGGCAAAGAGGATGTACAGCTCGACACCCTTTCCGAATGGATAAAATCAATCAGAGGGTTACTTTTATCTAGAATTAACCGATTAAAATCAACTGTGAACACCAGATTCGTGTCTATATTTAAAGACCCTGATGTTATCACAGAACTTACCTACCTCCAAGAACATTATGTCATCACACCAGCGGACAAAGCCTCAAATAATTACACATTTACTTGCAAAAAGTACTATTTCGACAGTCTAGTTAAAGAGTTGGGTTTAAATTCGACACCTGGAAATCCCACTTACACCCCAACAAACCTTTCTGCCTCTGAAATAATAGATAACCACAAATCAGGTCTTGCTACCTTTGGCTTCGACACTACCAATTTAGATTTAGATTTACCATACTTATACTGCATACCTAAAATGCATAAGAATCCGTACAAACAACGTTTCATCGCTGGTTCCTCAAAATGTTCTACCAAAGCTGTATCGATCTTACTCACCAAAGTTTTATCTGAAATCAAATCTGGGCTACAAAAATATTGTTCGACAGTATATTCTCGCAGTGGTATCAACCAGATGTGGATTTTAAAGAATTCGAAGGAACTTTTAGAACATCTGAAATCCACTCATTTTAGTAGAGTCCATTCGATCAAAGCCTTTGATTTTTCGACACTCTACACTACAATTCCACATTCTAAATTGAAAGAAAGACTCGCAAAAATTTTAAGTAATGCGTTTACAAGTAAGAACGGTAATCGCAAATACAAATTTATTGTTGTTAACTATGACAAAACCTACTTTGTAAAAGAAAAGTCAGATTCTGAAAATAAGTACACTGAAACAGACATTATTCAGATGTTAAAATTTCTGATCGACAACATTTTTGTGGTGTTTGGGGGAAAGGTCTTCCAGCAAATTGTCGGAATTCCAATGGGGACCAATTGTGCCCCACTCCTTGCCGACATTTTCCTTTACTCGTACGAAGCTGAATTCATTCAATCTTTGGTCTCTGAAGGGAAAAGATACGTAGCTTCTGACTTCAACTTCACTTACAGATACATAGACGATGTGTTGTCCATCAATAATCCAAAATTCGCGGATTACCTGAGCAGTATCTATCCTTCGGAGCTTGAAGTCAAAGAAACTACAGAGACAAATAATTCAGCATCCTATTTGGACATAATGTTGTCCTACGACACTGATGGTCACATGAACACCTCACATTACGAACTTTCCTTTTCTGAGTAGCAACATCCCTTCATCGCCTGCTTATGGCGTGTTCATATCTCAGTTGATACGCTATGCCAGAGCAAGTACCAAATATACGGATTTTGTTCTGAGAGCTAGGCGTCTTTCAGATAAACTTTTCAGTCAGGGATATGTTTGTGACCGACTAACATCGTCACTGAGGAAGTTCTACGGTCGATATGGGGAACTCGTCATACACTATGATGTCCCACTATCCAGAATGGTGGATGATATTCTGTCATAGACCATTTGAACCATCCAACCAAAGATTGTACTCTATATCTTCCAAAATGGAAGTAACCGGATGTGACAGTTCTACCGAATTGAAGCGACGGGTGTTGCATGCAAGCAGGAGATGCTTACTCTTCCTGGGCACCTGGTCTCACTCTCATATTGGGAGTTCGCTTCTTTTCATATGGTGGAGGTTTTTGTTTTTGTTTGCTTTGGTTTCTGTTTTATCCTGATTTTGTATGCCTTCGGTTTCTGATTTTCTGAATTATCGATTTTGTACTGTAGACAGGGATATGGTCATTATCCATATTTGTCATGTATATACATCAGAATTTGATTTTTTTTTCAGAAGTTTGTTCATTTGGATAACGCGACTTTGGGTCAAAGGTCACTTAATGTCGTTCAAAAGTCAAGGTCACTTTATAGCTAAATTATAGCATTTACTTCATAAAATATTTCAAACATTCATTAAAATGTATTTCTTGCCCAAATGATATGAAAGAATATATATACAATGTTAGAAAAATACATCCATGTGTTCAATAATTATATAAGAGTTATAATTATATCAAGGAGGATTACACTCAACTTCTTATGTATAGGCTGTTCATATTAACATCATACATCGACAAATTGTTTTTGATTGTGAGCTTTTTGACATGTCACTAAAATGGGCAATTTCTTCAAGATCAAGGTCATTTGTTAACCAATGATAATATAGGATATGAAAATACTAATTCAACAGACTTCACAAAATGATTTGCATGATCTGCGCTTTCCCTCAAAGGTATTCAAGGTAATTTTAGGATTAAAGGTCAAGGTTATAGATATGAACTTGTCGTTTCAGGTTATTAATATGAAAAAGAAATTAACAAACACATGAAATTCTTATTAATCTTTTAAAGGTCAAGGCCACTCAGAAAACAGAAGTTCATTAAGATTGAATTGTTTTTGGGGTATAGTTTTCTTTATCAATTCTATTTTTTTTTTTTTTTTGGTTCAGAGCCAGTGATATGCAGCCAAAAAGTCCAATTTCTTGAAGGTTCTAGGATTTTCTCTCCTGAGCTCAATCATGAGTTGATCATTAATTTCAAATTGGCGCCACACGTCGTAATGCAGCCATGGTCTTCTCAAGATACGGCATCTGATATACTGATAGATGTTGCACTCCCTAATAGACTATTGCAGTCGTACACTGAAGAACCAAACGTTGTGTATCTTCCATTTGAACAATTAATTTCCAGAATAATTCCCTTTTCACAATAAAAATAAATAAATTTGTAAGATGTTTCGAAAAGCTTTCGTTGCTATTCGTATGCAGTGGTAACCCTTCGTAATGATTATCACTAAAACGTTTTCTGTTCGTTTCGTATCGTCAACCTATAGCAATAATTCGTTTTTATTCGCCGATTGAAATATTAACGCATCGTCGCTATTCGTTACAGGTCGCACCAATTAGTAAAATATCACAAAGGTGCGCTTTCAGTCGCCTGGAATGCAAATGCGTTGTGTAATATGCAAAACAGTAGGTCACATTCTAGTCCCTTGCGAACGTCGACGAACATATAACGAATGCATACCGAATGATTAACGCATTATAACGCATTCTAACGAATACTTACGAATGATGGACGAAAATATTATTCGCTGAGAAATTTTGAAAATTAAACGACGAACAGAACTAACCGGAACGAACCAAGACGCTCACAAACGAATCCGCACGAAGTCGACAACGAAGTATAACGTTGATATGCAAACGGAAACGAATTTTGCAAAAACCTTATTCGCCAGTTTGCGCAAGTTGACGTCGGAGGGCTTTCGTCCATATGTGAAGGGGCCTTTAAGGAATGATTCTAAAATTCTTTTTGGTTATGGGAAATAACCTCAAAAAGCCGATGCACAAACGGTATAATTCGCGTAGCGAAAATTAATTAAATTTAATTTTTAAGTTATATAATACATTGTGTGCATCTTATTAGATCTGGAAAATCGTGAAAATGCTAAATGCAAAGTTCCTGCGTAGGGATTATCTCCCTCGTTGCTAATAACAACAGCCGACAGTACAAGAATGGAGGCTGGTAGTTGAACGGCGCCGGCGTTTGTTTTCATACATTTCAGCCCGAGTCATTTGATATATTTCAAACGATGAGAATAGAATGACTCTGGATGGGATGGCAAAGCATCTGACAATTGGGTACATGTTTGATATTGGTAGATTTTAATAAAAATGCAATTTTTCATCAGCGTGACCTATCATCGCACCGACAAGATATGTTTAGCAACAAATCTCGTGGTAAGTACTTCATTTTATCGTTTATCTGCTGCTACAATTAATTATGTTTGTATATCTAAAGATAAAAATAGTATAAATGACGTGTATTTTGTATCTAGTCTTCGTTCTCGAGGTAAAATTCAGTGTATCAAGTTTACGGGATCCGCCATTTTGCTTAATTTTTGAAGTAGTCCCAGAAAAGGGGGCGTGTCCTAACATTTTTCAGGTTACTGGTCGAGCAGATAATTCCGAACAATTTTTGCGCTTTTTCGTTAGTAACCCAGCTTCTATATGTCCAATCATCATGAAACTCGGAGCAAATAATGCTTCACCCTTCATACAAATGCCTATGTAAAAATAATTTTGAAAATCGGCCTATAAATGCTGATTTAAGGGTATTTTAATACCCCCCTTAAACGACCATTTTATGCAAGTTACTAAAGGTATTTCCGAACGATTTGTATGTTAGTCTCTCCCGGGGTCAAATATGGATCAAATGTTTCAAAACTTTCTTATTTTATCCTTTTATCCTTATTGAAGAATTCCATGTCAACAAATATCATAAAACTTTTACAAAATTTATTTTTAAAGCGACTTTCTGAACCATGATGAGGTACGTTTATTTCTAACTTATTTCCAATGATTTTGGTATTCTTACACATGAAATTTATACACTTTTTCGTGAATATCCTGCTCTGGGCCCCTCTCAATGCAGGTTTTTATCGATCAGTTGACAAGAATAGATTTTTGGAAAATAGATGACTACGAAACTAGGTCAAAATATGGTCTTAATACAATGACGTCACTTTCCCCAGCTCCCAAACAAATGAAAGTTACAAACAGCAGGAGAAACAAACTCTAAAAAAATACTAAATTAAGTTATTTTGAGATTTCCTTTTGCATGTTGGTTATTTTTCTGAATATCTAGACGTCTGTATCACCAAAATTGTGAAAAAGTAACTCCAAGTAACCGAACTAGCGAATCGTTCGGAAATACCTTCAGTTCGGAAATATCTGCTCGACCAGTATGGAAAATAACCTCAACTTTTAAGCCGATGAAAATCCTTGTTACATGAAAAATTGAATTATTTAAGGAATGTTTCTAAAATTCTTTTTGGTTATGGGAAATAACCTCAAAAAGCCGATGCACAAACGGTATAATTCGCGTAGCGAATTATACCACGTTTGTGCATCGGCTTTTTGAGGTTATTTCCCATAACCAAAAAGAATTTTAGAAACATTCCTTATAATTTAATTTTAAGCTATATAATACATTATGTGCATCTTATTAGATCTAGGAAAATCATGAAAATGCTCAATGCAATGTTCCTGCGTAGGGATTATCTCCCTCGTTGCTAATAACAACAACCGACACACAAGAATGGAGGCTGGTAGTTGAACGGCGCCGGCGTTTGTTTTCATGCATTTCAGCCCGAGTCATTTGATATATTTTAAACGATGAGAATAGAATGACTCTGGATGGGATGGCAAAGCATCTGACAATCAGGTACATCTTTGATAGCGAGCGAAGCTCGCTGCAAAGGCCCGAAGGGCCTTTGCGAGCGAAGCTCGCATTTATGGTAACGCGTATACGTAAGTATGGGAAAATGCACGAGCAAAAGATATACATACTTGGAGCTGAAATAGTATGGTAACAGGCCCGCGGATACGGGTAAAAGTGACTCGATTCCCTTAAACGACAGAGCAGGAGAACATACCTTGACAAATTCGCAATGGATAGAATTCTTCTATTTTATGGCGCAATTAAACTAAGTGAAACTCGCCGAATTGTTCGTCTGAAAATCAGAAATTCAGCAGCAACTAATCCGCCATCTTTATCACTAATGACGACACAACGGTACGTAACTCTGCAGTATACTTGACGTCATTATTCCTGTATATGTGACGTCATTGTAGCAGTGCGCCAATTTTCACGTGCAAGAATGGTACACGATTGTACCAATGCAAGAAGGAAAAGTAACACAAAACAGCCGCGATTTTCTAACACTGACAGTGTATCATTCAAAGAAGATAGATATGATCGAAATAATTATTTGGTAAAGAAGAAAGATTTGATTTTTTCAATTGATTTCAAGGTAATTAGAGTGGAAAGGGGAAGGATTTCAGGCTCCCTTGCTAATGATCTACGTCTGTGTAAAGTACATGGGACGGATCCAGTTTTTTTTTTTTTTTTTTTTTTTGGCAGTGGGAAGGGGAGGTCCAGCTTGACCGGCGGTGAAGGATTCCTGGAGTCCCAAGGTTATGATTTTGAAAAGTTTTCGATTTTGGTTTTAAGGTTTTACAAAATTTTTGGTGTCTTTTTCCTCCGCTCGCACATAAGGCTTTGCCTTGATTCATATTAGTGGTAGATTTTGATTAAAATGCAATCTTTCATCAGCGTGACCTATCATCGCACCGACGCGATATGTTTACCTACAAATCTCGTGGTAAGTACTACATTTATTCGCTTACCTGCTGCTACAATCGATTATGTTTGTATATCTAAAGATGAAAATAGTACAAATAATGTGTATGTTGTATTTAATCTTCGTTCTCGAGGTAAAATTCAGTGTTTCAAGTTTACGGGATCCGCCATTTTGCTTAATTTTGGATGTAGTTCCAGAAAAGGGGGCGTGTCCTAATATTTTTCAGGTTATGGAAAATAACCTCAACTTTTAAACCAATGAAAATCCTTGTTACATGCAAAATTAAATTATTTCTAAATAAACAGAAAAAAAAAAAACAAAGAAATTTCCTATATAATCACTTCGATAGATATAACCATTCAATTTCTGATATTACTATTACATGTACTCCAGTTCAGTCATTTCCAAAACTTAAAAATCAAAGTAAAACTGAAATTTAAAAAACGCCGCTTACAAGCTGAACTTGCCTGGATAACCAAACTGCAAACTGCGTACCCCCTTGGTTTAAACGATCAAATTTATGGACAAGGAAACATTTCTTCGATCTCATCAAATATTAATGTCTTTTCAATCCGCCCTAACACTAAACGGAAGCATGGGTCTCACGGTAAAAGGCGAAACAAAAAACTCAGAAAAAGAGCTAGAGTACACCGTACCCTCAAAGATCTACTGAAAATTGCACGCAACGGCGGTAGACATGAACTGCTACATGCCCTCTCTTCAGTTCCAGCAGTTCAATTGAAATCTATCTTAATTGGACGAAGCACTGGTTGCATTCTTAAGAAACACTGTTTGATTCAGGCTAAACATCTTTGTTGCATTCGCACAAAATAAACTATATCCTTTGGCTACAAACCCTCCCTTAAAATATATAGAAATAAAATGTAATGACGTCAAATTATGTATGATTGCGAAATATTTCTGTGCCGCGTAACCGGGTAAGAGAAACTGGTGAGCGGACCCTATCAACTTTAGTTTCGGAACTTTCCTCTACTAATAATTTTATCGATTTCAAGCAATGAAAGTGTTTCCAATATTTTGAGCAAATATAACAGTGCAATTTCTTCTTTTAACATCCCTATTTCTAAATTGGATCTCCCTACAATATACTGCATACCAAAACTTCACAAGTCTCCTTACAAGTTTCGATACATTGCTAATAGACCATTTTCGAGTTACAACTAATGACCGTTATAAACCTTCAGTTTAGTCACTGCTATGACGCACCTGCTTAGTTACGTTAAGTAGGGTTACTTCCGGTCTACCTTAGCAACGTCACATATTGTGACATCAATGGTGTAAAATCGATCTAATCTACTCAAAATTGAAAAACTACTTTTCTTTGAATATGGAAATTATTATAATCGCTGCTTTAGTTTGTATTGACCATTAATTTGTTTATGTCATTAATGACAATGTAAATTATAAGTCATCGGATTTTACTTCTTTTTCAGTAATATCATACAGAGATAATCTAATAAATATTGAAAAAGTGAAAAAACAGGAAATTCTTTGAACGGAAAATTTAAAAGTCTTACATAAAAAATTAGAAAATGGTAACCAAACTGAGATTCTTTTTTAAAACATAACAATAATTGTGATTCAACCCCCCCCCCCCCCCCCTTTAACGCCATTGCCTTTTTATGCAAATATATCCCTAAGAAATTGTCAGTAAATAAAAGGTTCTAAAATTTAAATGACATTAAGTATTTCTGAAGTAATATAAGCCGCTTTCTCTTCTGAATGCATCAATTCAATATGAAAATCGGTATTAATAGGGGTTTTTTTTTGGGGGGGGGTTAAAACTATTTTGATAAATGGCAGCGTGTGCTATTGGTAACTTGAGAAAATAAGAAAGATATGTCCCTGTACACCTGACGAAGGCATTAAAAAAAAGATGTTCAAAATTGAAAAAAAAAAAAAATCTGAAAAACGGTACCTTGGAATAATGAAAAAACAAATTGTATATAGATAAAAAATAATGCGTGGATCTAAAACATTTTTCCAAGGATGGGGTTCATCCTGGCTCTGAAGTTGAGAAATTGGGAGCGTAGAAATAGAACAATGACTGACATCTTGAGGAGGAGGGGACTTTTGAGCCTCAACACCCGCGCGGGTGTAAACTTCACGCAAAATAAAATGTAAATCCTGTAAGACTCAAAGTTCAAGTAAACGTTTTATTTGCCGTATTCACAGATAGACCTTCTTGTATCTATTTAGTCATGATCCTTGAACATACATTTCAGTAAATACATCTGGCATGCAAACTTTAAAATGAAAATTGTTCTCGTGAATCTCTAGGGGACGGAGTTCTCCCCAGTCACGCTCATGGCCTGATCAATATTTTACAAACGAGGAATGGAAAGCCGATAGGAAGAGGGGGGGGGGGGGGGGGGGGAGGTCAGCCAGGTAAGGAAAATATACAAGTCCTGAGTCCGAGAAGATAATTATTTCAGACATTTTTTTTTCATTCTTCATTCTTTTAGATTCTGCATGATCTTTTTCCGATTACAGAGTCACAGATACAATGTCACTGTATATCAATGCTATCATGGTATTTGATCGTCAGCAGGGTACACCTTCGGGGGAGGGGGTACCTCTCTCCCCCTCCCACCCCCTCCCCTCTCCCCTTCCTTTTCACCCTTTCCTAACCTCCCCCCTCCCGCCCCTTCCCCCTCCCTTTCACCCTGTCCACCCCTCACCTTCATTAGCTTTACCCGGCATCACGTCGTTGGCCGGTTGCCAGTGAACTGGTTAGATGTACAGGTCAAAATCAAACATTTAAACAACTGTCGTGTCAAATGCCCATCCCCATCTAACTCAGTAACTGTCACAAACAATAAATCCAGTCACATACACCTGGACACGTGTCCAGAGTCTCTTTTTATGTCTCCTCGTACCCCCCCCCCCCCCTTTCCTGCCCATTCCACTTTTACATAGAGCATCTCCTTTGACTGATACCTTTTGCTTGAATTTTTCCAAAGCCAAATCATGTAAATGGTGCACATTTATGACGCTACAATGCCATTTGGTTGCGTAAATAGTTTATTTCTTAATCATGATCACGTTGTTTTTAGACTCAAATGTTAACCGGAAGTAAGGCATCTTGACAAAACGTCGAAGCGGAGTATAATATCCGAACGTGATCGGTAACTCGAAAATGGTCTATTCTAGCAACTGCTCAACTACAATTTTCATCTTTGTGCACCAAGGGTTTCATCGCATTCCGCCAGACGCTTCATCGCAAAGTACCCTTTGATTCAGGGGTCCCCAGCATTCGGATCCCCTCGCCCTTTATTTGTAATGGCATAAAAAGTTTAATGACGTCGGAAAACAACAAATGCGATTACTTTTAATTTTTGGCGCCATAATTTAGAACAGTAATTCTAACTTTATCCCCATCTTCAATCTGAATTTATGTAATTTCCTTTTTAATTAATTTGAAAAATACATGGGACTTAAGGGGTGAAGGCAAGATCATATTGAGAGTGGAAAGTAGTGGAAGGAACCTATGACGTTGCGTTGGAAGACGCTACAATTTTGTCTAGAAATCTGACGTCAGCACTCACAATGAAACTGTCATGAACAGGAATGGTGTAAACTTCTTTTGGTCTATTAAAAATTCAAGGGATGTGATTGACAAAATTAAATCAAGGAAATTTTGAAGCAAAAACGATTTCTTCATACGACTTTTCTAATATGTACACCACGCTTCCTCGCGACAAAATAAATGATCGACTGTCCAAACTCATTAAATGGTGTTTTGATCGAGAGGGGAAAACTTATATTTGTTCATCTGAATCGAAGGGTTTCTTTTCCGCCACAGATTACAAATCATACGAATCATGGACATGTGGTAATCTGTGTATTGCCTTGTCCTTCCTTTTGGAAAATATTTATGTAAGATTTTGTGAGAAAGTCTACAAGCAGGTTGTAGGGATTCCTATGGGTACTAATTGTGCGTCACTTGTTGCAGATTTATTTTTATACACGTATGAAAAGGAATTTATCCAAAATCTTCAAACGCAAAAAACCCCCCCTAGAATGATGATGTGAAATGTTTCATTGGTACTTCTAGGTACCTGGATGATATTCTTACTATCGACAATCCTGTTTTTGAAAAGTATAAAAATGTTATTCATCCACAAGAATTGATTCTAAACAAGGCAAACGCTACAAACACAGAAACACCATTTTTAGCTCTACTGGTCAAAGACCAGTCGAGCTTATGCGATCTTCCTGTGTCCGGCGTCCGGCCGTCTGTCTGTCTGTCTGTCCGTCCGTAAAACTTTTCTTGTGAGCGCGAATCCCCTTAATCTGTTAATAGTGCAAAATAAATTCTTTTTGCATTATAATTGGCCTGTGGTCTAGTTGTGCACCTGATATTTTGTTTTAGCCCCTGACCCCCAGGGTCTTGGAAAATGGGTGTGGTCATTTTCTCCAATATAACTCTATGTAATCTTGTGAGCACCAATTCTCAGAAAGTATAGTTGATAGAAAGATAATTGTTTTTGCATTATTCTCAGTCAGTGGTCTAGATGTGCACCTGATATTCTGTTTGAGCCCCTGACCCCCAGGGTCTTGGAAAATGGGTGTGGTCATTTTCTCCAATATAACTCTATGTAATCTTGTGAGCACCAACTCTCAGAAAGTATAATTGATAGAAAGATAATTGTTTTTGCATTATTCTCAGTCAGTGGTCTAGATGTGCACCTGATATTCTGTTTGAGCCCCTGACCCCCAGGGTCTTGGAAAATGGGTGTGGTCATTTTCTCCAATATCACTCTATGTAACCTTGTGAGCATCAATTCTCAGAAAGTATAATTGACAGAAAGACAATTGTTTTTGCGTTATTCTCAGTGTGTGGTCTAGATGTGCACCTGATATTCTGTTTGAGCCCCTGACCCCCAGGTCTTGGAAAATGGGTGTGGTCATTTTCTCCTATTTAACTCTATGTAACCTTGTGAGAACCAATTCTCAGGAAGTATAATTGATAGAAAGATAATTGTTTTTGCATTATTCTCAGTCAGTGGTCTAGATGTGCACCTGATATTCTGTTTGAGCCCCTGACCCCCAGGGTCTTGGAAAATGGGTGTGGTCATTTTCTCCAATATAACTCTATGTAATCTTGTGAGCACCAACTCTCAGAAAGTATAATTGATAGAAAGATAATTGTTTTTGCATTATTCTCAGTCAGTGGTCTAGATGTGCACCTGATATTCTGTTTGAGCCCCTGACCCCCAGGGTCTTGGAAAATGGGTGTGGTCATTTTCTCCAATATCACTCTATGTAACCTTGTGAGCATCAATTCTCAGAAAGTATAATTGACAGAAAGACAATTGTTTTTGCGTTATTCTCAGTGTGTGGTCTAGATGTGCACCTGATATTCTGTTTGAGCCCCTGACCCCCAGGTCTTGGAAAATGGGTGTGGTCATTTTCTCCTATTTAACTCTATGTAACCTTGTGAGCACCAATTCTCAGGAAGTATAATTGATAGAAAGATAATTGGGTTTTTTTGAGCCCCTGACCCCCAGGGTCTTGGAAAATGGGTGTGGTCTTTTTCTCCTATATCACTCTATGTAACCTTGTGAGCATCAATTCTCAGAAAGTATAATTGACAGAAAGACAATTGTTTTTGCGTTATTCTCAGTGTGTGGTCTAGATGTGCACCTGATATTCTGTTTGAGCCCCTGACCCCCAGGTCTTGGAAAATGGGTGTGGTCATTTTCTCCTATTTAACTCTATGTAACCTTGTGAGAACCAATTCTCAGGAAGTATAATTGATAGAAAGATAATTGTTTTTGCATTATTCTCAGTCAGTGGTCTAGATGTGCACCTGATATTCTGTTTGAGCCCCTGACCCCCAGGGTCTTGGAAAATGGGTGTGGTCATTTTCTCCAATATAACTCTATGTAATCTTGTGAGCACCAACTCTCAGAAAGTATAATTGATAGAAAGATAATTGTTTTTGCATTATTCTCAGTCAGTGGTCTAGATGTGCACCTGATATTCTGTTTGAGCCCCTGACCCCCAGGGTCTTGGAAAATGGGTGTGGTCATTTTCTCCAATATCACTCTATGTAACCTTGTGAGCATCAATTCTCAGAAAGTATAATTGACAGAAAGACAATTGTTTTTGCGTTATTCTCAGTGTGTGGTCTAGATGTGCACCTGATATTCTGTTTGAGCCCCTGACCCCCAGGTCTTGGAAAATGGGTGTGGTCATTTTCTCCTATTTAACTCTATGTAACCTTGTGAGCACCAATTCTCAGGAAGTATAATTGATAGAAAGATAATTGTTTTTTTTTTGAGCCCCTGACCCCCAGGGTCTTGGAAAATGGGTGTGGTCTTTTTCTCCTATATAACTCTATGTAATCTTGTGAGCACCAATTCTCAGAAAGTATAATTGGTAGAAAGATAATTGTCTTTGCATTATTCTCAGTCAGTGGTCTCATTGTGCACCTTTTATTGTTTGAACCCCTGACCCCCAGGTTCATGGAAAATGGGTAGTAATTTTAGTCTATGCATGTATAACTCTATCATGTATTAGTAATATTGTGAACACCAATTCTCAGAAAGTATAATTGATAGAGAGTTAAATCTTTTTCCATTATATTAATCATTCTCTGGTCTTTTATTTTGTTTAAGCCCCTGATATCAGGGTCTTGGAAAATGAGTGTGGCACTTAGATTAATTTAAGGTGATATCACACGTTTCATGTTATACAACACTTATTTTCAGAAAAAAAAAAACATAATTCTGATTTCGTAATGTAATTCAGATGTAAGGGACAATATTAGGAGGTCACCATCCAAAATTTTGAGATTTTGAAACTGATCAGACTTTTTAGCCATTCATTGATTGTAATGGAAATGCTCATTTCTTGGCTATATTTTTTTTTTCAGCCCAAGATTTTCATATGAAACTTCACATGTGATTCCCTCATAATATTGTGCAATTCTTATAGAAAGAAATCATTCAATGACCACGTCATATATTGCAAAATCTGACTGAATGTGTAAATTATCATGTAAAAAATTAAAAGTGCAATACGAGTTATCTTTCTTTACTATGTGACCAAAGAGAAAAGCATCCGAATTCATATAACCAACTTTTTGAAATATCACAGTAGTGTTCCTTCACTCACAAAAATTTCAATATGAAAATAAATAGAGCCGAATACAGATTTTGTGTGATAACACGACAGTATGTGCACATGTGTAATGATATATTACCACATGGGTAACTATATTATAAGTTTCACTTTTCTGACACCTGACTTGTTTCTGAATAGATACGACATATGTATGTAGGTAAAAAAAAGTCTTTTTAACAAAATTTTCAAATAAGTTCAGTTTCAGCAAAAATGTGACTATTGTTGGTCACTCTAGGCTCACCATTACTTTGCAAAGAAAAAAAAACACATTCGTATTTACATACGAATAAAAATCTGATTTGTTTACCTGCGCTCAGGCTCGAACCATGGTCTTCCCGCATGGTTGGCAAGAGATCTACCTCTGAGCTATTGGACCGACATGCCAAGTAAGTGATTATTACAAAGCCAGAACATCAAGACATTTTAAGTTACGAAAATCGGAAATCTTCAGGCTGGAGATTTCTTAAAAATTCTCGTCTAAGGGAGGCTACTGAAACGCGTGTGATATCCCGTTTAGCAAACAACCAGGAGAGCTTCAGTCTCATCAGAGACTTCTGGTTGGACCTAAATATCAAAATTGTTAATTGAGAGATTCATACAAGTGTGTATGACAAAGGAGATGATTATGGATTTAACATAGTAAATTTCCCCTGGCTTGATGGTGATGTTCCTTTATTACCGTTCTATGGTATCTACATTTCACAGCTCATCCGGTATGCTAGAGCATGTACTGATGTTTTGCATTTTCATAGTAGAAATTTACAAATTACCAAGAAACTTCAGGTGAAGGTTTTCACTTTCACAAACTAGTAAAGACTTTCTGGAATTTTTACAAAAATTATTGTCAACTTTTTTGGAAATTCGGACCAAAAAAGCAACAGAGTATATTACTTTGGGTATTTCACAACCTGCATTTTATGGTGACATAATTCAAAAGATAAGAAGGATCAAAGATAGATAACGTAACCATCGAAAATGCGTCAGAATCATCAAACGCCTTTTATACCGTGGATATGATCCTAATGTTACCAGACGGACACTAGGCTTTGTACTTGACAAATCTACAATCTTGTACCAGCGCATTCTTAAAACTTGCACTTTGACTTATTTTGACGACGGGACTCCATGACGGGCCCTGTCAAAACCTCTTTAGAGAAGACAGGGCCCCGACCACATGTCCTCTCTGAATGTCAGTCGGACTCCTCGGGTGATAACATACATGAGCTCGCACAGCCGACAGAGCACGGATTGTAAATATTACGCACGCCCTCTTTTTATATCCATTTACATATTCATCTGTGTTGCTTGGGCCCCTGCGTTTTGCGGTCTTGTTTGTGTGTGGTCATCTGACAGTGAGGAGGTTGTTTAACACCACAATTGTGCGTTCTTCGAGACCACTGGGTAATCGGAAAGTGGGAGGGTTGAGCGCACGTAATCCAGGATAATCACACCTTCTGCTATTTTCGTGGCAGATGGTCGTCCTAAGTCGGCACCGGTTGCCCATTGGTCTCGTTAGTTTATGTGTAGTCCTTTGTGTTTGATGTTTCTGTGCTGTGCGTTGACGTCCCTTGTTCTTTTCACGTCTCTTTCTGTGCTTATCTGCTCTATGTTCTTGCATTGGGTGTTTTGGGGGTTTGCTGTGGGTGCTGCAATCTGGTGTTGCTGGAGATCCCCTCCTTTGTTTCGTACATAAGAGGTAATTTTTGTCTGTTACCTGAATATTTGTATCGAAAACATCTAATTAACAATTGTCTCAAGGGTATCAAGAAGTCTCTTACCTATAATTAAACATGCACTATTTATCATCGCTATCCAAAAAACGTTTGTAAACAATTATACGATTTGATAAAAACATTTGCATATAAATGGAAATCCTCGAAATAGTACGATATGACCCAGGGTATTCAGCCAAAGCGCAAAAAGCCTGGGGTACAACCGAGGATGAATGTTTGTATGAGCATTAAGATGTCTAACCATGTACATTTATAGTGGATCAGGTAATGGATGACACAGTATTTTCAATCTGGTTTAGATTACATTACAAATGTTAAACGTCTTTAAATTCAATAGCATCATTTAAAACCTGATAAATTTACAGCATGGACCAGACATGCACGTTTTGGGTACTAGACCCTCGTCAGTGATCCTTACCCAAACTAAAAAAAAAAAAGAATGGGTAAACAGGATACTCTAACATGATATTAATGTGATATAGTATCAAAATTCACATGCAAATGAGGTTAACAAGATACCTATGAGATACCAATGGGATACTACGATGTGATGCTAATGGGATACCCAATGTGATACCAATGGGATACTACAATGTGATACTATTGGGATACTCAACGGGATAGTATAATGTGATATTAATGGGATACTTCTCACCTGGCATTGCCTTTGAAACAAAATACCAACATGATACCAAAATGTGATATCAATGAGATACTTGCTTTGTTACCATAAAAGCAGTAATAAAATACCAATGTGATACTGCAATATATATTTTGACCCGCATAAATCAAAGATTGAGTACGTGAGGATTTGAATTTGTTTATACCTCCCTCATGGATTTGAATGATTACAGAAGTTCAAAGGAAAAAATATAAGTTAATATTATGCTTGAAATAATTGAATTCATTTATATCAAAATAATTTGTAAAACATTTTTGGGTGAATATGGGTAATCCAATACATAAACTTGACATTTATAACAAACTATGTAACTTAAAACAAAATGTGTAATTTAAGATATTTTTTAAAATAAGTGCATTATTATACAGTAGCAAAGAAACTTACTAGTCATGATACTTTCCAAGCAGACGGAGCACAATTCATCCATACATATGCACAATCTGGCATCCAATATGTATAGATATTATATTGTCCTTGATATTGTGTCCAATGGTATTAATATCAGACTTTGAAAATAAGTTAAACTTGATATCCACCTGTATTCAAACTAAATTTTAACATCCTAACAAATCTCAAACTCTATGTGCTTGCATGTGTGTATTAGCCAGATTTGAAATGTGTGATGTCACTAATGACTCGTTGATGACATCACACAGAGTGTAGTTATATAAGCAGGGCAGTATCATATTAGTATTTTCTTAAGTTTCCACTACTGGCAGGTCAGAAGAAATTTAAAAGTGAAACAAAATACCAACAAGATATTAACAGAGGGAGTTTAAGTTTAATGTGATACAAATGCAATACTCAGTCTTAATGGGATACTAACAGGATATTCATCCCTAATAGGACTGTAGTATTTTGTTAGTATCACATTAAGAGCTGATATCAACAAGATACTGTAACGTAATACTAAAGTTTATCCCGCCACTGGCAAATTTCTTGCAATCTGATTGGTCGAGAAGAACCAAATATTATGTTGTATTATTTCACTAACAGGATATTATTTTAGTATCTCATTAGTATCACATTGGTATCATATTTGTTTAAAATGATTTTTGTTTGGGTAGTCTAAACAATGTAATATGGCCAAAAAGTATGAAAATTATTATGTCCAAAAATGTACCAAAGGACGGAGCAGAACGGGTGGGATATGATGCTACAGGACCCACGTTTTAGAAATTTCAAGAAATTTTGTAACAGAAAATTTCAAATGCGTTGAAGAGACAGACGACCAACCAAAGTTGATCGAACTTGGCTACATGTGCTCTCGGGGACTCTTGGTCCACCAGCAGTGACACTCACCAAGTGGTTCGAATGTTAAACGTCTTTAAATTCAATAGCATCATTTAAAACCTGATGAATTTACAGCATGGACCAGACATGCACGTTTCGGATACTAAACCCTCGTCAGTGATCCTTAGTCTAAACAATGTAATATGGCCAAAAAGTATGAAAATTATTATGTCCAAAAATGTACCAAAGGACGTAGCAGAACGGGTGGGATATGATGCTACAGGTACCACGTTTTAGAAATTTCAAGAAATTTTGTAACAGAAAATTTCAAATCCGTTGAAGAGACAGACGACCAACCAAAGTTGATCGAACTTGGCTACATGTGCCCTCGGGGAAAACCAGTACTGGTGGAGGACCAGTGGCCACCTATTTTTCAGGGTTTTTTGCTCATAAAAATTGCAATTAACAAAATATTTGATTGAAACTTTGGATGGACAATGGTACTGTACCCTTATCACACTGGATTATATCCAATTTTCTCTGAAAAAATTGATTATTTTGTTTAGTGTCTTGAAATGTAACTGAAATTGGACATTTTTTGCCAAACTGCAGTACCAGTTACCGTCTATTTGGCTCCTACTTCTGTAAACTGAAATATTTTGTTCCAGTTCTTTTACAGTAATGAAAGTAATCTTTACTTGATAGTATGTTGCCCTTTTTGTAAAAAAAAAATCCAAAAAGCAAATGACCACATAGATAAGGCACGGTCCATTTGATATTCTGGGGGGGGGGCCTTGGGTTTTTTTCGAAAAAAATAATTTTGCTCTGAATTTTGATGAATAAAATAAATTTGCTTATGGTGTGACAGAAAAAAATAATCTTGCTCTTACAAGTAATCTGAATTTGAAGAATTACCATAAAATATCGCTTAAAAATCCTGAAAATTTTCCGGATCGCTTCGCTCGCCGCAGTTTTCAATTCATATAACAAAAATTTTGGCTCGCTCCGCTCGCCATAGTTTTCTATCAAAACATAAAGTTCCTATTTGAATATATCAAAAGAATGCATGTTCAATAAAAAAGGGGCTTCCTTAAAGGCTTAAATATGTTATCAATATAATGTATTCAATATTAATAGATGCATGTATCATAACAGAGTCTAATTTTATATGCAAATTTGGAAAGAGAACTTCAGTTTTTCACCAATTTACAATTCTAAATTTGAAAATTTTCCTGGAAGAACCACTTACTCAGACCATGCAGACTTACTTAACCTAGCTTATATAAATTTTGTTTACTCAGGATTATATTGTAAAATTCTTTTATTTCTCTGTTTAGATGTGAATTAAATTTGTGCATAAAAATAAAGTCATATTTTAGAGTTTTTATTTCAAATTAAAGAATTTCTATCGATAAAACATAAACATTCTTAATATATCGCACATCACTTATGTTAGAAGAACATTTTCTTGCTCCAACTTTGCAAGAAAAAAAAAATTTGCTCCGATCTGGGGCGAAAAAAATAATCTTGCTCAGACAAAAAATCCAAGCCCCCCCCCCCCCCCCCCCCCCCCACCCCCCGAATATAAAATGGACCGTTCCTAAACTGAATACGCAAATATCCTCTTATTGCTATTTTACACAAATCTAGCGACCGGATAATATTAATTTTTTTACTATCAGGAGAACATATGTGTAAAAGACTTCTGACAAATGTTCATATATTATTTCAACCCTAAGTCCCTCTAAAATGCAGTAGGTAATAACTGGTCCTGGGCGGCCACTTGTCCTCG